>CM029275.1:19294205-19343199 GCA_016920895.1 Vaccinium myrtillus | reverse complement strand
CCTCTGGGATATTATCCAACTAACTCCGCAAATATAGGATGGGTTGGTACACTACGCATTTCATGCGTAAAACCTATAAATAAGCCCTAACACTCACATAAAAGGTACAACAACTCAAACACTTCATATACATTTAAGTTCCGTTACTTTATCCTCCAAACAATTTCTGACTTAGGCATCTGAGGGATGTTAGCCGGCACCACACCAGTATCTTTTAACTTTGTTTTGCAAGTCATCGATTGAGGGCGACCAAAAGCAATTCATTAGTTGGCACCGTCTATGGGAAATCTTTTACAAATTTTCAAAACCCATCTTTTACGGTAAACACTTTTGTGAAAAACTCAATCGATGACGTCCTACAAATGGAAAAACGACGATCCATCGTCTAAACGCCGTAACAAAGAAGAAGTTGTAATGCCCATCTTTCAGCTCCGTAGGAATCTTATTTTTTACAACCATCTATTTTGAATGAAATAAAGGAAAAATGATCACAATCGTGGTCGGTGTATCAGTATCTGTAGTGTTGGCGCTGCTTGGTTCTGGTATCTACTATCAAAGGAGAAGGAAAAGAACAGCGGAAGGTAACTGCTACATTTCAGTTGTTTCCACAGTTTATATTTTTGTATTGTGTCGGCTAGCTAATTGTATGTTCTGACACAGATGTTCAATTACCAAACTTGGCGCAAGGAAGAATTGTTGATGATTACAGCAATGGGAACTTGCAAGGAGAAAAGCCTACTAAGTCGCACAACTTTCCTTCAGTTCAGTTAGGTCTCATACTTGTAGCTACAAAGAATTTTTCTCAAGAAAATAAGCTTGGAGAAGGCGGATTTGGTCCAGTTTACAAGGTAATTTGGTGCTCATGATGTTGTAAGTGTAGATTTGCAAGGTGTTGTTGTTTTAGAGCTAAAAGAGGCCTTTCTGATACAACGTCAATGCCCCATAGTGGAATAAGCAATCGAAACTTATAATTCTAATTCAAATGCATTGTTTGTCTTGTAAATTTTTTTGCAGGGCACATTACCTGATGGCAAAGAAATTGCAGTAAAAAGGCTCTCGAGGAACTCCGGCCAAGGACTTCAAGAGTTCAAAAATGAAATAACGTTAATTGCAAGACTACAACATAGGAATCTAGTCAGACTCTTGGGATGTTGCTTGGAGGGGAACGAGTTAATGTTAATCTATGAGTACATGCCCAACAAAAGCTTAGATTTCTTCCTCTTTGGTATAAACTCTCTCTTAAGTTGTCACTCGTTCGTCAATATAACAATTCCAAATTGCGATGAAACCCAAAGAGACAATATATTAATCAACTTGGATGTTGTTTGTCTCATTGTTAGGTTCATCTAAAGCTATATTAATCAAAATGTTGTTTCATAATTGTTAGATTCAACTAAAGCTGCACAGCTAGACTGGAAGAGACGCTTTCTTATAATTAATGGGATTGCTCGAGGCCTTCTATATCTGCACGAGGATTCTCGACTCAAAATTATTCATAGGGACCTTAAAGTTAGCAACATTTTGTTAGATCAAGAAATGAATCCCAAGATATCAGACTTCGGAATGGCAAGGATTTTCGGTGGAAATCAAAGTGAAGCCAGCACGAACAGAGTTGTTGGAACATAGTAAGTCTCTACATTTTCCAACTTATGTATGCATACATGAACATGTGTATCCATCTCTTTTACCGTTATGTTTTCTTAATTAACTACAGTGGATATATGGCTCCAGAGTACGCCATGGAAGGACTGTTTTCTGTTAAATCTGATGTCTTCAGTTTTGGAGTTCTCTTACTAGAGATTATAAGTGGAAAAAGGAACAACGGTTTTTACCTTTCTAAGCAGGGTCACAGCCTCCTCACTTATGTATGTTCCTTCATTCCCACACATTTCTATATCTTTTTAACTCAACATCATAATGATGATCATCAATATTTATATCTTCATTTCTTGCTAAATTGTTATCATACAGGCGTGGAATTTATGGTGTAAAGGCGAAGAAATATTGGAGCTGATGGACCCACTATTGATGGAGTCATGTGTAGCAACGGAAGTGTTGAAATGCATCCATATCGGATTATTGTGTGTCCAAGAAGACCCTGCAGATAGACCGACGATGTCAACTATAGTTGCCGCGTTCATAAGCGACAATGTGACACTGCCTCAACCAACTCAACCAGCATTCTCTGTTGGGCGTTCGGTGTTGAAATCATGTGAATCCTCACAAATTGCTAACATAGTCTCTCAGAATGAGATTACTATTTCAGATTTATTACCCCGATAACTACACTATGAATGTGTTTTTTTTCTTTTTTTTTTGTTGGTTTGCTGGAAAGATTCATGGTTTGTGTCCCTTTGTATTGAGGAATAAGATATAAGTATTCGTTATCCAAAATAAACCACAAAAGTTCATTACAAAAAAATGTCAAATGTCAAACAACTTTGTGTTCTTGTCATTCCTGAGTTTTTTTTTTTAAAAATTTGTTTTAAACTTAATTTGGGACATAAAGTTTTGACTTATTAATGTTTAACTACAAGCATAATGATTCCGGAAGGTAAAATTTTTCGAACAGAAATAGGTTAAAAAACAGTTCACATGCGACTTCGTTACCTAGTTTTTATTTTTATTTAAATTTAATCAATTTTCGTTTAGTTTAACTATTACTCCCTCCGTCCCTTTTTAAATGTGTTATTTCGTAAATCTAACTTATTAAAGAAACGTCATCATTACACCTTTCACATCAACTTTTTCATCCATTTTACATTTTACACTTTTCACATCAACTTTTACCTCTGCTTTCCAAAATTATCCTCCACTTTTACTCATTAATTCTTTACCAACTAACTTTTCAAAAGGACAAAATGATAATTGTACAAACTTTTACCCATTAACTTTTCAAATCACACACTTATTAATGGACAGTCCAAAATATAAAGTTAAACACTTAAAAGGGACGGAGGGAGTACATGTTTTTTCAAGCTGTTGTCTACTGTGGACGAATCCGTGTCAAAGGTGGCCTCAATTAATCTAGGAAGGTTATGTCAATCATACCATACTTAATCCACCCAAATATGAGTGGCATTGCTTTATTTCTCTTGACCATTGTTCTTTACACGGCAACTGTTTGTGAAATCGCCCGGTGCTTTTGCTTATATTCTTTCAGTCTCCGGATTTAGCTTCAGCGTGCAACTATATGCATAAGAGCATACCCCGTCCTTGCCAAATTTTTCCTTTGGTCAAAACCCATTAAACTCTCTCCAGTCTCTCTACAGCCAATAAGAAATTGAGTTTTACTCAAATGAAGTATTCCGTCCCTCTCAATGTGTAACCACACCATTAATGAAGCATTTTTACTTAGTTTTGAATTACTTTTGGATTTGCCCAATGCAGTGATTCACATTAAATGAATTTTTTTACGATCTGAGTAAAAATTTGGTTTAACAGACACACAATTCCTAAACCAACTGGGCTGTCGAGCTCATAGTCCGACACGCGGAGTACCAATAGTTAATTTTCCATTTTCCACTCCTCCACACTTTGGTGTGTATGAGACGAGTACTATATTTATCAGTGATTAGTGTAGGGAAACCATTTGACGAATCATCGGAAAAGAAAAATGTGCGAACATTTTATTGTGCTACGCATGGAGCACATGTCAGCGTCGCTTGTTCTTTTACTGCTGATGCATGAAACATCTGTTGTTCTGTTGCATAGTTCTTTCATTTAGTTGTGTTTCTTATCTTCCAGCCCGATTATGGTAATTTGCTTTCTGAAAGCAAATTACATATACATGCACCATTAAAATGGGATACGTGTTGTGCCGAAACCCGAAGTAGAGAATATAAACACAACCAACAAGAAAACAAGAGACAATGATTTACGGGGTTCCCCCCAAGCACGGAGCTCTAGAGGTACGTCCACGGGGAAAGAACAAGATGATTCACTAACAATGGGGAGAATACACAGAGCTGGCTATACCCATAACTCTCACTTGAAGCATCCATACAATATCTAGGAACAAATCTCTGAGGCGCGACCTACAGAGCATCAAACGTCTCACACACACGAAAGATACACACACAAACCCTAGATATCTCAAATCCCAACTCAAGACTACATCAATGGAACAACCAAGGAAACCCTAACACACTACGGGGAACCCCATGGGGGCTCCCTCAAAAGGGATTCACTAAAAAAGTCCAAAACCTAATAGGATAATAGCCCCCAAGGCCTCTATTTATAAGAAAGTACAAAAAATTAGGTCAAAACCTTCTTTAAAACGCACAGCTGCACAAAATCGCGCATCGGTAGTCTGGACCAGGAATTCGGTGGTCCGGACTACCGAGCCAGAATGTCCAAAAAACATCCCAGACCCTCTGGTCCGGACCAGACTTTCCTTGGTCCGGACTAAAGGTCCAGCAAATGGCTTTTCGCACCAAATTTCGCACTTTTCTTCGACCGTCTTGAATTCAAGGCATATCTCCAACAATCTCCACCTTGACTTCAATTCCCTTCCAAGCCAACAACATAGTGCAATCCTCTCAACACTCGCTCTTCCCCCCTCACGCCCCTCACGGAACGATCACCAAATCGAGCCTTCCATCTTCTCTTCAAAGGGGCACCTCTCACCCAATGCATCCATGATTGATGCCAACGAAGATCCGCTCAAGCTCCACCCGAGCTAAACAACACAACTCCTCACGGTTAATCACCATCGAGCAACCATCTTCCATCGAATGTTGACCACATGCATCCATTACTGATGCCAAAAAAGATGTGCTCAAACTCCACCCGGAGTTAACCGACTCTACCACAGAGCCTTGTATGCCCTCATGCATACTCCCAATAGTTGAACCCAAAATAATAATGGACCTGAATCTCCACGGCGATACCCAACATGAAACACCCCAAACAGCCTCCACAACGGTATCCAAAAGGAGCATAACCAAATTAATCCGAAACAACTCATCAATAGTCTTTCTCGGGCGTACCTCCTTCATACGAATCGCATAAAGGCGCTGCTTCAAAGCCAACATTCTTCCAAAATCACCTTCGCACGGAGATCCTCGAAAAACACCATTCTACGTACCAGCTGGCTCATCAACTTTCCCCCAACAAAACCTTGGTTGTTTCTTGTTGCACCAACTTCTCAACTTCAAAGCGAGCCGCCATTGACAACGACCCCAAATACACAAACGCAGCGGAAAACACAAGGCTCGGTTTGAACCCGAAGCTCTGATACCAATTTGTTGTGCTGAAACTAGAAGTAGAGAATATAAACACAATCAACAAGAAAACAAGAGACAATGATTTACGTGGTTCCCCCCCAAGCACGGAGCTTTAGAGGTACGTCCACGGGGAAAGAGCAAGAGGATTCACTAACAATGGGGAGAATACACAGAGCTGGCTATACCCATAACTCTCACTTGAAGCATCCATACAATATCTAGGAACAAATCTCTGAGGCGCGACCTACAGAGCATCAAACGTCTCACACACACGAAAGATACACACACAAACCCTAGATATCTCAAATCCCAACTCAAGACTACACCAATGGAACAACCAAGGAAACCCTAACACACTACGGGGAACCCCATGGGGGCTCACTCAAAGGGATTCACTCAAAAAGTCCAAAACCTAATAGGCTAATAGCCCCCAAGGCCTCTATTTATAAGAAAGTACAAAAAATTAGGTCAAAACCTTCTTTAAAACGCACAGCTGCACAAAATCGCGCATCGGTAGTCTGGACCAGGAATTCGGTGGTCCGGACTACCGAGGCAGAATGTCCAAAAAACATCCCAGACCCTCTGGTCCGGACCAGACTTTCCTTGGTCCGGACTAAAGGTCCAGCAAATGGCTTTTCGCACCAAATTTCGCACTTTTCTTCGACCGTCTTGAATTCAAGGCATATCTCCAACAATCTCCACCTTGACTTCAATTCCCTTCCAAGCCAACAACATAGTGCAATCCTCTCAACACTCGCTCTTCCCCCCTCACGCCCCTCACGGAACGATCACCAAATCGAGCCTTCCATCTTCTCTTCAAAGGGGCACCTCTCACCCAATGCATCCATGATTGATGCCAACGAAGATCCGCTCAAGCTCCACCCGGAGCTAAACAACACAACTCCCCTCACGAAGTTAATCACCATCGAGCAACCATCTTCCATCGAATGTTGACCACATGCATCCATTACTGATGCCAAAAAAGATGTGCTCAAACTCCACCCGGAGTTAACCGACTCTACCACAGAGCCTTGTATGCCCTCATGCATACTCCCAATAGTTGAACCCAAAATAATAATGGACCTGAATCTCCACGGCGATACCCAACATGAAACACCCCAAACAGCCTCCACAACGGTATCCAAAAGGAGCATAACCAAATTAATCCGAAACAACTCATCAATAGTCTTTCTCGTGCGTACCTCCTTCATACGAATCGCATAAAGGCGCTGCTTCAAAGCCAACATTCTTCCAAAATCACCTTCGCACGGAGATCCTCGAAAAACACCATTCTACGTACCAGCTGGCTCATCAACTTTCCCCCAACAAAACCTTGGTTGTTTCTTGTTGCACCAACTTCTCAACTTCAAAGCGAGCCGCCATTGACAACGACCCCAAATACACAAACGCAGCGGAAAACACAAGGCTCGGTTTGAACCCGAAGCTCTGATACCAATTTGTTGTGCTGAAACTAGAAGTAGAGAATATAAACACAATCAACAAGAAAACAAGAGACAATGATTTACGTGGTTCCCCCCCAAGCACGGAGCTTTAGAGGTACGTCCACGGGGAAAGAGCAAGAGGATTCACTAACAATGGGGAGAATACACAGAGCTGGCTATACCCATAACTCTCACTTGAAGCATCCATACAATATCTAGGAACAAATCTCTGAGGCGCGACCTACAGAGCATCAAACGTCTCACACACACGAAAGATACACACACAAACCCTAGATATCTCAAATCCCAACTCAAGACTACACCAATGGAACAACCAAGGAAACCCTAACACACTACGGGGAACCCCATGGGGGCTCACTCAAAGGGATTCACTCAAAAAGTCCAAAACCTAATAGGCTAATAGCCCCCAAGGCCTCTATTTATAAGAAAGTACAAAAAATTAGGTCAAAACCTTCTTTAAAACGCACAGCTGCACAAAATCGCGCATCGGTAGTCTGGACCAGGAATTCGGTGGTCCGGACTACCGAGGCAGAATGTCCAAAAAACATCCCAGACCCTCTGGTCCGGACCAGACTTTCCTTGGTCCGGACTAAAGGTCCAGCAAATGGCTTTTCGCACCAAATTTCGCACTTTTCTTCGACCGTCTTGAATTCAAGGCATATCTCCAACAATCTCCACCTTGACTTCAATTCCCTTCCAAGCCAACAACATAGTGCAATCCTCTCAACACTCGCTCTTCCCCCCTCACGCCCCTCACGAAACGATCACCAAATCGAGCCTTCCATCTTCTCTTCAAAGGGGCACCTCTCACCCAATGCATCCATGATTGATGCCAACGAAGATCCGCTCAAGCTCCACCCGGAGCTAAACAACACAACTCCCCTCACGAAGTTAATCACCATCGAGCAACCATCTTCCATCGAATGTTGACCACATGCATCCATTACTGATGCCAAAAAAGATGTGCTCAAACTCCACCCGGAGTTAACCGACTCTACCACAGAGCCTTGTATGCCCTCATGCATACTCCCAATAGTTGAACCCAAAATAATAATGGACCTGAATCTCCACGGCGATACCCAACATGAAACACCCCAAACAGCCTCCACAACGGTATCCAAAAGGAGCATAACCAAATTAATCCGAAACAACTCATCAATAGTCTTTCTCGGGCGTACCTCCTTCATACGAATCGCATAAAGGCGCTGCTTCAAAGCCAACATTCTTCCAAAATCACCTTCGCACGGAGATCCTCGAAAAACACCATTCTACGTACCAGCTGGCTCATCAACTTTCCCCCAACAAAACCTTGGTTGTTTCTTGTTGCACCAACTTCTCAACTTCAAAGCGAGCCGCCATTGACAACGACCCCAAATACACAAACGCAGCGGAAAACACAAGGCTCGGTTTGAACCCGAAGCTCTGATACCAATTTGTTGTGCTGAAACTAGAAGTAGAGAATATAAACACAATCAACAAGAAAACAAGAGACAATGATTTACGTGGTTCCCCCCCAAGCACGGAGCTTTAGAGGTACGTCCACGGGGAAAGAGCAAGAGGATTCACTAACAATGGGGAGAATACACAGAGCTGGCTATACCCATAACTCTCACTTGAAGCATCCATACAATATCTAGGAACAAATCTCCGAGGCGCGACCTCTGCAGCATCAAACGTCTCACACACACGAAAGATACACACACAAACCCTAGATATCTCAAATCCCAACTCAAGACTACACCAATGGAACAACCAAGGAAACCCTAACACACTACGGGGAACCCCATGGGGGCTCACTCAAAGGGATTCACTCAAAAAGTCCAAAACCTAATAGGCTAATAGCCCCCAAGGCCTCTATTTATAAGAAAGTACAAAAATTAGGTCAAAACCTTCTTTAAAAACGCACAAGACAAAATCGTGCATCGGTAGTCTGGACCAGGAATTCGGTGGTCCGGACTACCGAGGCAGAATGTCCAAAAAACATCCCAGACCCTCTGGTCCGGACCAGACTTTCCTTGGTCCGGACTAAAGGTCCAGCAAATGGCTTTTCGACCAAATTTCGCACTTTTCTTCGACCGTCTTGAATTCAAGGCATATCTCCAACAATCTCCACCTTGACTTGAATTCCCTTCTAAGCCAACAACATAGTGCAATCCTCTCAACACTCGCTCTTCCCCCCTCACGCCCCTCACGGAACGATCACCAAATCGAGCCTTCCATCTTCTCTTCAAAGGGGCACCTCTCACCCAATGCATCCATGACTGATGCCAACGAAGATCCGCTCAAGCTCCACTCGGAGCTAAACAACACAACTCCCCTCACGAAGTTAATCACCATCGAGCAACCATCTTCCACCGAATGTTGACCACATGCATCCATTACTGATGCCAAAGAAGATGTGCTCAAACTCCACCCGGAATTAACTGACTCTACCACAGAGCCTTGTATGCCCTCATGCATACTCCCAATTGTTGAACCCAAAATATTAATTGACCCGAATCTCCACGGTGATACCCAACATGAAACACCCCAAACAGCCTCCACAACGGTATCCAAAAGGAGCATAACCAAATTAATCCGAAACAACTCATCAATAGTCTTTCTCGGGCGTACCTCCTTCATACGAATCGCATAAAGGCGCTGCTTCAAAGCCAACATTCTCCCAAAATCACCTTCGCATGGAGATCCTCGAAAAACACCATCCTACGTACCAGCTGGCTTATCAACTTTCCCCCAATAAAACCTTGCTTGTTTCTTGTTGCACCAATTTCTCAACTTCAAAGCGAGCAGCCATTGACAACGACCCCAAATACACAAACGCAGCGGAAAACACAAGGCTCGGTTTGAACCCGAAGCTCTGATACCAATTTGTTGTGCCGAAACCCGAAGTAGAGAATATAAACACAACCAACAAGAAAACAAGAGACAATGATTTACGTGGTTCCCCCCCAAGCACGGAGCTCTAGAGTTACATCCACGGGGAAAGAGCAAGATGATTCACTAACAATGGGGAGAAATACACAGAGCTGACTATACCCATAACTCTCACTTGAAGCATCCATACAATATCTAGGAACAAATCTCTGAGGCGCGACCTACAGAGCATCAAACGTCTCACACACACAAAATATACACACACAAACCCTCGATATCTCAAATCCCAACTCAAGACTACACCAATGAAACAACCAAGGAAACCCTAACAAACTACGGGGAACCCCATGGGGGCTCCCTCAAAGGGATTCACTCAAAAAGCCCAAAACCTAATAGGCTAATAGCCCCCAAAGCCTCTATTTATAATTTCGTCACCAGAATTTCGTCATGGTTTATCATTTTTGTTGTAGTGTAACTACAAAACAGAGGGGCATACCCCAGCTTCAAGAAAAAACCAGCTCAATGAGCAAAAACTAAAAACAGACCCTGCACTGGCACACACTTTGCTACTAGTTGGAAAACCAAACAACCACCAACCAAAAACCATAATCACAAACACCAAAACACAGTTATCAAGTCCTCTCAAAATCCTGAGCTAGAATATTCCAAGCAGAGCAAAGACCCCAGTTAATATGTGTCTGCTTAATCCTTCTCCAAGAACTAGCACAGGCCCTGATATCAATTCGAACTCTTGCTTCCAACTGCTGCACGTTAATGCCACGATGTTTAAAGATTCTTCTAATTCATTACCACATGGTATGCTGATGCATCCAAAGAGAGCTTAGACACCAAGCGTGGGAATTGAGAACCATGGCCATTCTGCACCATCCAAGCCATGATCTGAGGCAGGTCATGGAAGGAGCAAGGAGACCTGTGCTTGGATTGAACAGGCCTCCGAAGCTGAGTGGAAGAAGTACATTGAAAGAATGAGTGCTCATGGTTTCAATTTGCTGCTGGACAATGAACACACTGAGCAGCCATTAGAACTCCCCATTTCTGGAGTCCATCCATGGTGGATAGCCTGCCCATGATGAAGGTTGGACAAAGCAGTATATTCTCTGGGAGTATTTCTCCGACATCGTCATAACGTCATATGTTTCCTAACAGATCCCGATCATATATACAATTTTTGTGTGCTGTGGTTTCTTATCAACCTGCTTTGTCTATGATGTTGCTATTGAGATTACGCGAGTATTCATTCTGGTCATAAACTGAGATAAACGTTGTTTCCCTGCAAGTTTTGGCTTTTTCGTAGATGAGCATGGGGACATGGTGAAGAGACTTCAAGTCTGTATGTTTAGAAGTGTTCTATTTCAAAGTTACTGTCATTTGTTGTGGTTCTTTAGCAGTTAATTAGCACCTTGATTTTTTGCGACCATAATCTAAAACGTACTATGAAACAAACTTTCATGTAATATTGGCACGTATATTGTTGGATGGTTAACTGTTTGGTAAATTATTGTTTAAGAACCTCAAAAAATTTAGGTACTGAAGGCCCTCATGAAGTTTAGGCTACTACCTTGATATTTTTTCCAGTCATTCGTTAAAGTGGCCGGCTAGGGTTAAGAACAAAACGCAGCACAGTTGCCAAATAGTGAGAAATAGGTAATAGTCATAATCTACGTGGAACACATGCTAAAAAAATAATTTCACTACAGGCATCCCAGATAGGTCACTTTCAACTTTGTTCAAGAATGCTTAATAGAGTTTTTTTTTTGGTAAGTAGTGATGCTTTAATAGAGTTTTTTTTTTTTTTTTTGGATCCGTTTTTTAGAAGGACATAGTAAATGAGTCTTTATTTCAACAAGGACATCAACTTTTTCTTTAATTTCAAAAGGACAAATCACGTACACATTTCAAAAATGCCCCCACTAGCCAATGAAAGTGCCTAAATCCCCAAACTTAATGAAAGTGTCTAAACCTAAACCCCAGGGTACCCTATGAAAGCGCCTAAGACCCTACGGTACCCTATGAAAGTGCCTAAAATACTAGGGTACCCTATGAAAGTGCATAAACCACTAAAACTCTATAATTGGAGAGTGCACCCTAAACCTAAACCCCAGGGTACCCTATGAAAGTGCCTAAAATACTAGGGTACCCTATAAAAGTGCATAAATAGCTAAAACCCTATAATGAAAAGTGCACCCTAAGTGCCTAAACCCAAAATGCATAAATCCACTATAACCTACCTCAAAGAGCCTAACCCCCCTAAAATTTAACTCCAAATTGAACCCAATCTCAAAAATTGAAGAGACAAAAAGTTAATTTTAGGTGTCTGACCCATGCATGTGTGTGAGAGAGAGAGTCGGGTACGAAAATGAAAGTGACCGCATGACCTGTCACTTTAAGGGTTACTATTAGTCAACAGGAAATTGGAACACGAAATGGAAAAGTGACGCAGGGGGCCACATGTCACTCGCATGGAAAATGCGAAAATGATAAAGGGACAGACGGAAATGTACCGATGAGGGACCGACGGCGTCGCCGACGCCGGTGTGGGTCCCAAACGGCCGATCCGATCCGTTCAACGTTCTCAGAATCAAATTCCGAGTGGGCCTACGCGGGAATCGAGGCAATCGGACGGCTGTATGAGCTCGATCCAAAATCACCCCATTTCATCCAAAAAAAGTTGAACGGATCGGATCGGCCGTTTGGGACCCACACCGGCGTCGGCGACGCCGTCGGTCCCTCATCGGTACATTTCCGTCGGTCCCAATAGAAGGGTTCTGGAAAATGTACAAGGGACGCAGGTCACTTTCGGTTTGTAACGCAGAGACATGGTGCGCGTGAGTGATGAGCTTCATTAAGAGTATTTTTGTCTTTGAACCCTCAAAATTTTTCTATCAATGTATTGGAGGCATTAAAACAAGTTAAGCTGGACTAAACACCATTTAAAATCTCAAATTTATCCTTTAGACCAATTTTCTATTTTTTTTTTTGGCAAGTAGTGATGTTCAAGAATGCTTAATAGAGTTTAATTGTATATAACGAGTCAACGACTGATATGAAAAGGTTCAACTTCTTGGTTAGATTGACACCGAGATTTAATTGACACTGAGATGACAAACATATGTCTATTGCGTCTTATTGACGATAAAGCATAATTGTAGCCTCTTCATGTTTCTGGAGTTTTGGAATATTGACTAGGATATTTTGATGTTCATAGTGGGAAATCATGTCTATGTAAGTGTTACTAGTACTAGCCCCATGTTTTATGTATGACATTGGGATGAAATAGTTACCCCATAACATGCTTGGTAAAAGAATTATCTGTACTTTATTGTGCAAAAACTAAGCAATTAGTATACCCAGAAATGATGACTCCAAGAGAGCTATACCCAGAAATGATGACTCCAAGAGAATAGCAATACAACTTGGTACTTTAGCTTTGCTACAAAAACTCACCAGATGAGGCGAGCAATGTAGCTGAGCAATAATATCCCTGAGAAATTTGAAGAGATGGAGAAGGCCGAAATAGCAGAAAGGATTAGTACCCTTGATGATTTGGAGGAAGTTGTGGACTTGGTTGGAGGATGATGACATCAATGATGGTGCCTGTCTTTCTCTGAAATTTTGATCCGAGGTTCGTGGTTTTTTCTCGTGGTCTTAGGTTCCTTCAATTTGTTCTTGTGGGCTTATTTTTGTTTCTCTTGGATTTATGTTACTTTTTGGTTTTAGGTAGTTGGGTGATTTAGGTTGCTGGGGTCTTTTCAGCAGATGTATGGCTTTGCCTTCGTTGTGGTTGGCTCCTTGCCTTCCTTTGGGCTTGGTTCATGTGGTGTTTTGTCAATGTGCCGTGTGCACGTGATCCTTTTAATCCCTGTATTTTTTCCAATATTATTAAAATAAATTGCCGATCAGGAAAAAAAAAAAAAACTGTAGCTGAGCAAAAGATTGAAAACAGTTAGGGACTAATAAGGGAAATAAGTTGAGCACTCCTTTTTTTTACCAATGACACTCCCTTTTTGTCTTCCCCTCTATTCTTCCAAACCTTCCACCCAAAACATCATCTATTCTTAATCGAAGAAATTGATTTTTTTTTTTTGTCAATCGTTATGTACTTTGGTCAACTCAGCAGATATATTTTATTATATTTTTTTTTCAAAAGTATTTTATTTTATTATATTATTTAATTTATCGAAATATACCATCGGCGACTAAAATTTTTGGTCGCCATATGTCTCCACAAGATTTACGCTAGGCGCCAATAATTTCGCACTTTATAATTTTTGGCACTAAACATTCCGCGACCAAAGCCGATGTTTGGTCGCCAAAGGCATTGCATACGTCGACCAAAATTTTTTTGGTTGCCAAATGTACTGCTTGTGGCAACAAAAAAAATTTAGTCGCTAAAGGGTCTACAATCAGCGACAAAAGTCGAGTTGGTCGCCCAAAGTATGCATATGGCGACTAAAACGATTTTGTCGCCAAAAGTATTTACATACAGCGACAAACAAAATTTTGTCGCTGAAGGTGCTACAATCGGCGACTAAAATTGATTTGGTCGCCAAATTTGGTCGCCAAATGTGTTTTTTTGTTGTAGTGTTCTAATCACTTCTAATTACCTTCTAATCTCACTAATCCACTTCTAATTTCATGAAGAACTATAGCAATTAGAACTTAATAAACACTATTGTTAATCTTTTAACAAGAAATCCACTTTCCAAACTACTAAGTAACATGCTTAGTAATTAACACATGCATAAATTAACTTAACCAAACTCTAAAATCATGCTTAGAAAATTAATAAGAACAACTTACTAGAACTAAAATTAACTAATTAGAAGAGTAGTTTAGTAAACTACCTTAGTTTCCCGGGTGTTAACCGGAAGCCGATTAGCAATCCTTTGGAGAAGAAAACTCTTAAACTACCTAGCTAACTCACTAACTAACTTAGTAAGTAGCTAAATTAGACACTAAATAAGGTGGCTAGAAGGTAGTTAAAGTAGTTGGTTTGTGGGAATTTGGGAGACAAACAAGGAAAGAAAGACAAAAGGTGGCCAAATGAACAAAGCATGGGCTATTTATAGACAAAGGTGAGTCCTCTCTCTTTCTCCCAAAATTTTCGGTGCTCTCTCCCTCTCTCTACCGAAAATTTCAAGTGGTGGGGTGATGAATGTGCATTAAGTTGGCACATGGCAAGTACCAAGGTGGCAAGTCTAGGCCTAGGTAGGAATCTAGGTCCTAGGGGTCTAGATGCTTGCTAGGTGAACCAAATGGGGTAAATACAATGTAGGAGCAATGGTGGGGGAAAATATACCTCCCGCTGTGTAGGTTTTTGTATGGTCACCTTTGTTACGGGGTGTTTTTAGGAGCCAAATTCACCCAATGTGCATGTGAATGCATTAAATGGCTAGAGGTAGCCCTAACTAGCTATGGCTAGGTGGAATATTCCTTCCTTAATTTAGGGAAGCTTGTCCCTAGGTTACTTGGAAGCCAAGGCCTAGCTTGGTTAGGCTTAGGTTGTGTAGTTTGTGCTCAAATGCATGTATTGTGTGGGTATGAGTAGGTTACTCCAAAAATAGCAAGGCTTAATCTAACTAGTTTTGGGTACAAAACCTAGGCTTAGGAAACTTCCCTCAATTGCCCATTACTTGTGCAAGTGAGTTTGCATTAAATCATGCATGTGCAAGTGTACCAACATGCTTGCACACTAGCACACACACACCACTCTCTCTCTCTCTCTACCGAGCTCTCTCTCTGTCTCTCGGCATCTATCTCTCTCTCTCTCTCTCTCTCTCTCTCTCTCCGAGGCTCTCTCTCTCTCTCTCTAACTTGGTCAAGATAACAAGTTCCAATGGTGAGGGAATGACCACACAATGACGTACTATGGTGGTTGAGTGAAGTAATGGCGATAGCTGGGTAGGTTTCGGGTAATAAGTTCGGTCCCCGGGTACTACGGTAGTGTAACGGATGTGTTACTCGGTCTCGTACTCGCATAAACATGGCTAGAACTTCCTTTATTTGATTTACAAGAATAAAATAAAATTTTAATAGAAAAATATTCCGATAATCCGAAAATTAAAAATAGATAATTAATTTATTAAACGAAATTTTTATTTACGAAAATCCGGGTCGTTACAGAACTTTCTTCTTGTGGCGTAAGTAATCCACATAATTACTAAGGGGGTCGGCAGAAACAAGATCTACAGAAGGGCAATCAGCAGTAACAAAATTCTCATTTGCCCCTGTAGCTATCGAAAGAGAATCATTATAAGCAATGTGGAGAGGCTGAGATAGCAGAGGAGCCACAACAAAGTCCTTATTACCGATGAAGCTAGGTTCCTCACCGATTGCCGATACCTCGTCCCTAATGGTAGGATTATGAAAATCAGTACCTGTCCCATCCTTGATGACATACTCCACGGCTATAATAGGCTCTTTGCAAGCTTCCACTTGGTTAGGTTTCTCAGAATAATGAATATAACCCAAAGGAGAGCACGATTCCTCGACCATGGAGTCAGAGGGAGAGTTTGAATTATCCACCACATCAAGATTTAATTATGGTTACTTGCTGGGAAGAAAATGATGGGTCGTTGCTAGATATTATTTCTTACACTAAAATTAACGTTCTAGATATTTTGACATTCAATTATGGTTACTTGCTGAGAAGAAATTGATGGTTCGTTGCTAGATATTATTTCTTACACTAAAATTAACATTCTAGATATTTTGACATTCAATTATAGTTACTCGCTGAGAAGAAAATGATGGGTTGTTGCTAGATATTATTTCTTACACTAAAATTAACATTCTAGATATTTTTTGCTTTGGTTTACTCTATTTCTAATCAGGAAGCATTGTACGAAAATGAAAAATGATATTAAATCTATGGTAGCATTTGTTGTATGTTACCCTTAAATTATATACATAGAGTCATCCTATTTACTTTTGATTGTTCACCTATGAGGGGTTGGTCCAATGGTAAAAAATTCAGACTATTGGGGCTAAACATAGTTCCTAACACCACTTATACATTGTGAGACATTAGCGCTTCAGGCCCGACATAAATAGGTATGGTGGGGTCGCACAATATTTCCTACCGAAGGTGGCGGGTACCATGCAATGCTATTTTACATAGCCAAAAAATTACTTCAATTTGTCCGCTTAAAATTCCTGTGAATTGCACGGGTTATTGCTAGTTTCCAATTAACGTGAATGGGGAGCAATGGTGGTGAGGATGGTGGTCAGTGGGAGGAGCTCAGTGGATGGGATCATAGTGGACGGGAGCACCAAACATAGTGGATGAAATTGTTTAGGGATGCATTGGGTTGTGCTATAACTTGAGCCGTGCTATGTCTTGGGCTATGCTCTGTCTTGAGCCGTGTCAAGTCCAGAAGTTAGGCGTGATGGATGGGAAACATAGTGGATGGAATCATAGTGAATGGGAGCACCAAACTTTTTGAATTAGAGCTTGCTAGATTTCATAACCATGTTAAGCGTCACTTAAAATACTCACGTGTTCAATATTGCAATTACGTGATCATTATGAACTGTTCATTGCTTTTAAAGTAAGGGTTATCGGAATAGATGGATTAAAGTAAGGGTGATCATTATGAACTGTTCATTGCTTTTAAGCAAGGGTGTAGAGGGGAAAAATCTGGGTATACATCTTCCACGCTCTATGAGATCAACAATGTGCACCCTTCGCCGAAAACCTAGTCCTGCAAGACAATAAACGGTGAGAAGCACCCACGCCTCTCGTCGGCGGTGGGCCCTCCGATGCTTAAGTCAGTATCACGTACTAAAATAAGCCCAAGCACACAAAAAGCATGTAAATACGAATTACAGCGTACCTCTTATCATAGGTTGAACGTCTTATTTATAGACTCTGGTCATTGTACTCCTCTAGGCCTCTCGTGCTAGAGATTTCCTTATTGCATTGGGAGACCTTTCCAATTAGGACTTGCCCCTCATAGGTCAACAGAGTTTCCTTATACAAGACCTCTCATTGTTTTAGGACTTAATTCCATGTTGGACTCTTCGTGCCATTATGGAATCTCCATCCCGCTCCCTTTAACCTCGGGATTCGTCCTTTATCACGTAAAGGATCTCTCTAGAACCTTCCAGATAGCCATGCCAAGCTATCCTCTGGGGCGGTCTAACTGCCCGAGCTACAAACTGTGCGGCAAAGCCTTTATTTACTGGCACATGAGGGTGCCGAGCTACCAGTAGCTCGGCACTTATTACAACTACATCCTTTCGTGATGTTACGGTTCGGCCCAGCTATACAAATGGCACTATTAGCTCGGCATTGCCTTAGGGACCCTTCCTGTGGTACCGCCGAAATACTATACCCTCACGTGGTATTAACATCGTGCACGTCACGTTGTATTGCTCGGGAAAATACCCCTCACAATTGCTCCCCAGCTTTAGTTGTTATCTTATGCTCGGGGAATAATAACTAAAGCTCTATGTACTTCTCTCGCTACCTGTTGCATATTCGTATTACACAATCCTTTGGTTGGCATGCTTGTTGCCACTCAACTGATTTGCCCATTGGCCTTTGCTTGGTGTTTTTTGTTTCTGGGCACAAAGATAGGCTTTACAGTGCTTGATGGAATGACGGTGACTTTCTCATAGTCACGAGAAATTTCAATTTCCGAGACGAAGTTGATCGGCAGAGCAATTCTGACTTCCCTTATGTGTTTGGCTCCCCATTTTAGCAGACTTTACTTATTGCGTGGCTTCTCGCAGTAGTACTTCAAGCCCATTTAGCGTTTGTCCTTGTTCGTAAACAAAAACACTAACCAAGAGAGCTCTTCCATTCAATGTGATCCCTGGAATTCACGGTCTAGCATCAGGTAAAGCTATGCGTGGTTTGCTCAGCTTCACCCCTTTAACCCTTTCCATTGCGATCAAGCTCTGCCTAAGCGTTTTCGTGCTCGGCAAAAGATCTTTCTTGTGTTACTCGTGATATATATTCCCATTTGCTAAGTTTGTTCGCACTTAGTATCAGCATTGTTCACTTCTTTCAACAAAAGAGTATTCGTACTTGGTGCCACTTACTGCCTTTTGGCTTTAAGTATCTTCTCATTCTGTACGGGGATAAAATCCATGTATAGTCTTGATCACGTGCTTCTTCACCGGAACCATAAATCCTTCTCTATGGGTGTTATGCTTTATTTATAAATGTAGACGACCTTTCATTGGAGGCATCACGTAGCCTTTGTTTCCTATTTGTGCGCAGTGTATTCCTAACTGCATTAGGAATACACATGTCAATCCCTTTAAACATAGGATTGCCTCTTATCACATAAGAGACAAACTTAGAACCTTCTGGAATGTCTCACCGCCCTATATTCTTAAGGCGATGTCATGCTTCCACATAGCTCGGCATGACTCGTACAAAGCTCAGCCCATTTGTGACAAATTTGCACTGGGCTGAATCTTGTATCCCAAAATGCTGCCCTAGCTATGTTCATAGCTTATCAAGCTCGGCCATGTCTCGAGACATCCTTTATGGCTTCTGCCGAGCTAGTTCATATGTACCTGATTTACTATCTTTACCCTACTTGTGGTCAACACAGATCGGCATAGGGTTAGGGAACCTCTACGCAATAGTGCCGAGCTAGCTACCCTCACATGGTTGTTAACTAGAGCACGTGATTTTCCTTTTCTAAGGGTAACTGAATTTTACCCACTCCACATTCTTAGTGAAGTACCCACGTTTTCTTCGAACTTGGTAGATTTCGAGCATCCCCCGTTGCTCATAACCTAAGTATTTTCGTGCTTAGGAAAATTGAAGCAATATTCATTGCTTACGGCATAAGTTTATTCATACTTAGCAGCCTTCAAGCAGTATTCGTTGCTCAAGCCGAATTTTTTTCGTAATTGGCTCATTTTTATGCAACATTCGTTGCCTAAGCCTAAGTTTTTTCGTACTTAGCTTTTCTTTCAAGCAATACTCATTGCTTACAGCCCAAGTTTTGCCATACTTTAGCAAACATCAAGCAATTTCTGCTGTTTATTGCCCAAGTATTTTCGTGCTTGGTAATTTTCAAGCAGTATTCGTTGCTTAAGCCAAAGTTTCTTCGTACTTGGCTCCCTTTAAGCAATATTCATTGCTTACGGCTTATCTTCAAGCAATATTCGTTGCTCAAGCCAAAGTTTCTTCGTACTTGGCTCCCTTCAAACAATATTCGTTGCTTAAGCAATTTTCAAGTAATATTCGTTGCTTAAGCCACAGTTTCTTCGTACTTGGCTTCCCTCAAGCAATATTCGTTGCTTAAGCAATCTTCAAGTAATATTCGTTGCTCAAGCCATCTTCAAGCAATATTCGTTGCTCAAGCTAAAGTTTCTTCATACTTAGCTTCCCTCAAGCAATATTCGTTGCTTAAGCAATTTTCAAGCAATATTCGTTGCTTAAGCAATTTTCAAGCAATATTCGTTGCTTAAGCCACAGTTTCTTCATACTTGGCTCTACTCTCTGTTCTCCAGATGGAGGGAAAGGATCCATACTTAGCTTATTCATAATTAGACCAGGCTTAAAAAATGATATAGTGAAAAATAACTTTTTGCAAGCAAGATGGAATTTTATTCTTAACGCCATCACAAAGCAACTCGTAGCTGAATATTCAAAAAATAAACTGCAAAAAGCAATTCTATACTCATCTGTATATTCCATGGCATTGGCACTGATTTCCATCCAATTCCTTTAGGCGATAAGCTTCAATCCGGGCTACCTCTGGAATTTTGCATGACCTTCCATGTTCGGGCCAAGCTTCCCATTTGTGGGATTTTCCTGCTGTTCCCCCAAAGCTCATAGCTTGGTGAAAATCCTCCAACCGAGATCTAAGGTGCTAACCTCAGCCATAAGGAAGCTGATGGTAGCAAGATTGGACCTATCACCAGGTTGACCCCGTCCGTGCAACCCAATGAACAAATTGCTAACTCCCGTGGTGAGAACGGGATCATTGACATGACTAATGTGCAATACAACACTTAGGGGTAACCCCACTCTTCCCACCGAAGTCTAACGGCTGGGCGAAGATGTTTTACACCTATTTCTCAAAATAATATATATCCTGCATCTTTAGTTTCATTTGTAAGTACTCTTTTCTTTTAATCTGGTTGAAGCCCTGCTTGGCACTAATACGTTGAATCTGGTACTTTGATGCTTAGCCCTTCGTGGCTTTTGTACTCAGCTATGCAAATCCGAATTTAGTCTTGCTTAAATACTTTTGAGTTTCTCCGCGCTTAAACACAAGTGTATTCGTACTCAAATTTACAAGCCTAAGAATATTCGCACTTAGCCTTTTTTCCAAGTTTAATCATACTCAGAATTTATCAAGTTCGAGCAATTCGTAGCTCAGGCCCAAGTACTCGTACTTGTCCTAAAAAAAAGTTCAAGCACGGGGTACATACACTTACTTCTCCCCAATATGGAATCAAAATTCCTCGTTTTTGTTTCTATATTCAAATCAATCAAGTGTTTCAAGCACGTAACATAAATTTTTCTCATAATTTCCTTCAATCAAATCAAAACTAAAATGCAAAATCACATAAAAACACAGAACTTTATTCATAGCTCTTACTAGCACAAAACATGAAACTTTACACGTAGTTCATACTAAGACATACCACATGAGTTCTTATCATTAAAAACTTTGCACCTTTCACATGGCCCACAAAAGAAATCGGAGGACTATATTCGTAGTTCTTACTCAAAAATAAAATATGGAAATTTATTCGTAATTCCTAATAAGCATAATAACTTAGCTATATTCGTTTTGATCAGCAAAGAAGTTTTATTATAACTCGACAAAGGGTAATTACTTAGCTGTTCACTGACAGAACTTCATCAAATTTTGGATGCTCCAGCCATCGGACAGGAATGCCATCTAAGTCTGCAAGCCGCTAAGCTCCAATTCTTGTCCTATCGACTACCGTATATGGTCCATCCTTTTTTTTTCTTTTAGCAATTTCTCAGCACGATAAGTTTATTCGTACTTTCGCAAAACGGCCAAGTTTTTTCATACTCATCGAATAGCTCAAGTTTGTTTGTGCTTGTCCAGCCTTCTAGCATTATTTATTGCTATAAGCCTTTTAGCATTATTCATTGCTATAAGCCTTTTAGCATTATTCATTGCTATTGGCCTAAGTATATTCAAACTTAGCCCTTAAGTTTTTTCGTACTTAGCAGAATTTTGGCATTATTCATTGCCATGGCCTAAGTATGTTCAGACTTAGCAAATTTTTAAGTTTATTCGTACTTTCGTCAATACTATCTGCTCCCCAACATGGAAGCAAAGTGTTATTGGTCTATATTTAGCTAGCTTTTGCCAGGACCGAACAAGTATAACAAACATATACTAGACATAATTTTATTTAAGCAAAACAGAATTTTATTCATAATTCTACTAAACCAAATTGTAGCTTTATCGAAGTAACTTACTCAACGCCGAACCCCCATCGGTGCACCTCCCCGAAGTACCTCTTAGCTACTCCTGGTAAGGTGCAAGTTTTACCAAAGACCCTTTCTATTTGCCGACCTCTCGTGTCGACCTTTTAACGCTTGGATCTCGCGTTCACGCTTTCTCATGAGCAGAGCGAGTTCCTCCAAAGTCTCTTTCCTTGTCTTTGAGACTTTTTTCATAGTCCCAAACGCCTCTTGCCATGGACTTCGGTCCATTTCTAGAAGCAAAAAATAAAATAAATAAAACAAAAGATAAATTAAAGATGGTTCTGACCTTTTTTTTTTTTTGCTCCTATTTAATCCGTTCCAGTCGTGGCCTCAGGTCTTGAAGCCGAACTCGTGGTTTTTTGTCGCGACGCTGCTGTGGTGCGTGGTCCTCCTCCGAGAACCTAAATACCCTTTTTAGTATGTTCCTGTTAATTGCCGCTTGACTCGTAAAAGATTGTTGCTTTTCTAAATTTTGATTGGACCTTGGCCTCCAGAGTCACACACAAGCCAACAAGATTTGATGAACCTGCTTGCCAATTGTGCACTTGGATCACCTAATTGATCTATTCTTCTATGCCAAATACCACGTTTGAAGCTTAGCTAATTGGACGCCTTGCTAATTGGACGCCTTGTCGGGCCCAAGACTATCATTGTTTTGAATTGTCGCCCAGTAGGATAAAGTAGTCACGGAATTATTTTTAGATCAACCCGACAACTCGGCTTTGCTCGGATTCCTCGGCTGAAATAGCAACTATTGTCACTTTTCCCGCAACCGCTCTTAGAGCTTTGGGAGTGTTTTCCCACTCCCATGGACATCCTTTCAGATATTTTGATCTCCCCTCTGCGATTATTCATTCACAGAGCAAGATACTCTATCCCATGGCCTTTTTTCTCTAAACTTTTTTCATTGTCTCGGGTTCTTATCACATCAGACTTCCCTTAATCGGTTTTCTTCTTACTTGTCGCACACTTTTGTTTATGCGTATGTTGCGTTGCTTTCTTCGTAGCATTATAGGCGCGGACGGCTTTTGATCTCTTTCGTCACCTTCACATGGTGTGTTTCGTTTCAATCCACACTGTTGATCTTTTTCAGATTTTCGTTTCGATCCACACTGTTGATCTTTTTCAGATTTTCGTTTCCCACAGACGGCGCCAATTGTAGAGGGGAAAAATCTGGGTATACATCTTCCACGCTCTATGAGATCAACAATGTGCACCCTTCGCCGAAAACCTAGTCCTGCAAGACAATAAACGGTGAGAAGCACCCACGCCTCTCGTCGGCGGTGGGCCCTCCGATGCTTAAGTCAGTATCACGTACTAAAATAAGCCCAAGCACACAAAAAGCATGTAAATACGAATTACAGCGTACCTCTTATCATAGGTTGAACGTCTTATTTATAGACTCTGGTCATTGTACTCCTCTAGGCCTCTCGTGCTAGAGATTTCCTTATTGCATTGGGAGACCTTTCCAATTAGGACTTGCCCCTCATAGGTCAACAGAGTTTCCTTATACAAGACCTCTCATTGTTTTAGGACTTAATTCCATGTTGGACTCTTCGTGCCATTATGGAATCTCCATCCCGCTCCCTTTAAACTCGGGATTCGTCCTTTATCACGTAAAGGATCTCTCTAGAACCTTCCAGATAGCCATGCCAAGCTATCCTCTGGGGCGGTCTAACTGCCCGAGCTACAAACTGTGCGGCAAAGCCTTTATTTACTGGCACATGAGGGTGCCGAGCTACCAGTAGCTCGGCACTTATTACAACTACATCCTTTCGTGATGTTACGGTTCGGCCCAGCTATACAAATGGCACTATTAGCTCGGCATTGCCTTAGGGACCCTTCCTGTGGTACCGCCGAAATACTATACCCTCACGTGGTATTAACATCGTGCACGTCACGTTGTATTGCTCGGGAAAATACCCCTCACAAAGGGCATTTAAGTGCAGCGGCATCGGAATAGATGGATTAATTCCCGTAAGCTGAGCATCATTCGCTCATGGTATTCCTACCATGGCTTTTCATGCCAAGTATTGAAAACGGAGCTAAAGGATAAGATTAAGCCAGTGGTGAAGCTTTTTGGAGGACAACATTGTCAAACTCTAAACAAGTTGTCTCTCTGTTCCTTTTTGAAAATTTTAATTTTTAAGTGTAATCTTGTTTAGAAACTTATTCTATATTATTGAGTTGATGTAATGAGACTATGCTTCTGCTGTTATTTAAGAAAGTGAAACGCAATCAATTTGGAAAATATTTTGTTAACGTGTCAGAAATTTGGAGGAGGTTAAGGTATTATTATTGAAATGTATGATATGTTCTTAATATACTAGGACATCTATTTATAGTTTATGGTATCTTACCACGTAGGCCAACACGGAAGCACCATAGATTTATAAGCATAATTGTCTAAGATCAGTTGGGAGAAAATGGAACTATTGGAAAGACACTGTGAAAAGAAAGTACTATAACAGATATTCCACTGATGAAGAACGACTAGCAAATTGTCCAGATAGGGTTGACCCAAATCAATGGAAGATTCTTGTTGCATTTTGGGGTAGTGAAGTGGCAAAGGTATTAAAACAATTGCTTTCCTTTGGTGTTTGTATATTTTGAGGTTTTGGGCATTACTTCCTCTCTAATTATCTATTTTGTTTTTGAATTAACTACTTCCTTTTCATAATTTATATTACGAACGCAGTACCAAAAACGGTGGAAATCAAATGACTCATTCAACTGGGAGAAAGGCACATTGTCGTGTAAGGAATGAGGTAAAGGATTTGCTATAATGAAAAATCTCATTCAAATGGAATTTCTTAATAGAGTAGTAATATCTTTTTGTTTGCTCTTGATGGTGAAGTTGTTTAAGAAAAAAGGAAGGAAGCCAGATTGAATTGAGGTGTATGAAGAGACCCACAAAAGAAAGAACGAAGGTTATGTTGATAAAGTATCAACAGAAGGTATGGTACTTGTAATCATGTTTATTTTTCTGGTTTTGCAACTTAGTAGTTCTATTTCTGATGAGTGGTTTGTGTGGCAAATAACAGTCTCGTATCAAGGAGAAATTGTCTTAGCTCCCTGAGTCCTTACAGTCTGATCCAAATGTTTGTGAGGAGATATTCACTGATGTTTTAGGACGAGACAAACATGGCCGTGTACGGACATATGGGTTGGGTCCTTGCCCATCTCAGGTGTTTGGGAGATATGCAAGATCTCACGACCAAGTTGGTAATAAAGATACATTGTGTGCAGAGGTACGACAAGAGTTACTAGCGGAGTTTGGTTGCATGTTAAGTCGCCTAGAGGCATATTATAAAAAAAGGTTAACCCGCGTAGAGCATAAATGTGCAAGAATGCAATCTTACATGGAGTACTCTTTGGGATATCCAATGCCGCAATCTTCAGATACAGATGAATCACCATTAAATTCACCAATTAGGAGGTAATATTTTGCCTTCTATGACTCTTGGACTGGTTTGCCACATGTGGATGTTGTACTTGCATGTATGTATACGCGCATGCATATAGTTTTTAGTACTTTGCACGTAACACTATAGGGTGCTTTTACATGTTATGTCTGTCTATGTGTATGAAAATTCGAGTCAATCTTATCTAGGTATGGATACACATATATGATCAAGATCATATAGTTTAGTACTTTTATAGCCCACAAGCTAGTCAAATGTTTGGAAGCTGAGCGAAAAGAAAGTAAGGAAAAAGTACCATAGCCTGTAGGTGGCTGCTGTTAAGGAGTTGGCTACCTCTTTGTACTACTGAACCTTTGAAAGTTAATTGAGCTAGTTATTTGTTTTCAGAGTAATATGTGGAGTTGTTGTTTGAAGGTTTATCTATTTGTGGATCTTTGAGGATTGGGAATTCGTTGGAATGGTTGAATTCCCTGTTAAGATATGGTGTAAGCCTTACTTGACTTATGAGATTTAATGTAACGACCCACACCAAGAGAAATGACATGACCTGTACAACTAGAGATTAGGTAGCACCTGTATTAAGATTTTGTCCGCAAGTAGAAAACAAAGTCGGCTAAGTAGTTCCTTATAATCAGCTCCTAAAACAAAATAAGCAAAACAGAAGCTATACGCGTTGCTTTAGTTCAGGACCTAATAATGCATCTCAATACTCCAAAGATGACTCAAAGTAATAAGATACCAGAATTTATAGGAAACTGGATTTTAATCGCTTTAGTTCAGGACCTAGGCGCACTGTTCTGACCATAAATGAAAGAATAACGTAAATTTAATAATAAAACTTAAACCATTGGAAAGTAACCTTCTTCCTCTTCGAATCGATAGGTCATACATAAAAAATGGAGTTCGATTAACCTTGCTGTGGCCGCGCGATTATAATTACTCATAACAGGAAAATCGCTGCAGGAACAGATTTTTGGGTCATCTTTAAAGCCAAATCTGCTATCACTCGGACATAACCAGGGTGCGTGGGATGTATTGTTGGAAAGCTCTATGTGTCTAGTTTGTAACAAAGAAAACGGTGCACGATTTCGAGTCTCGAGCTAGGAGTTATTGCTGTTTTACCAAAGTCTGTCAATGCTGTCTGATTCTACGGGGGAATAAACACGTTCGCTGGATTTCTTTAGTTTGAATTCCAGTGGAATTTCTTATTCCTTTGGGGTGCAATCATCAATGATCTGTCTAAATCAATGGATATTAAAGCATCATGGACGTATATTGTATATATGTAGGGAATGTACAATACGGCAGATTATCAAATTGATTTATTTGATACGGCTGACACATGGGGACACGTGGAATTAGGGATAACAAAAGCATGTAGTACCATTATGAAGACACAAAAACAACAGTCCTTGAATTGGTATTCAAGACAGGCAATTTTGCTGATGCCCCAACTCCTTAGAACTGGATTTTCATTGGACTTTGAGAGAGGACTGAGTACATGAACTCTGTTTGAGTTGTTTTGATTATCCGGATAGTTAATTAGAATTTGAGTTGGTCGTATCAGTTAGCATTGTTAGCATCCATAATGGTTAGAATTTGATTCGGTAAGTGCATTTTTCTCTTGGGCATTTTTACCTTTGACCATCTTTGGTTTGGTTTGACTAGTTTGATGCTGAATAATATTTCCTTGGACTCATGTTTAGGCAACACCTTTTTGGTTTTGTATGATGCTTGGTTGGTTAAAAGAAGTAATGAGAAAGGAGGGAAGCAACTCCTATTTATAGAAAGCTAAATGTAGGTAAAATATCATCAAGATAGGAGTTGGAGCAGACAGGTGTTTATCTAACTATCAAATAGTAGTATAGGGGAAAGACCCTTGGTAAATATGACACTAACGTGTTTCCAGCATTCTCAGGAAACAAAAGTATAATTGAAAGTTTGGGCACATTCAGGCATATGAACTAGTTTGCTGCTTATTTTGTTTTAAGTTACCTTTGTTATGAAATTGATATTTGACTTTTATTCTAACAGGCTAATGAGACACGAATATTCAATGTTGAATGTGCACCGGATGGCTCCAATTCTATCGAGGAGAATGGAGAGTGGGAGGACGACTTCAGGGCTTGATGTTTGGGACATCTTATTTGAGTGTGTAGATGGCTTTTGGGCATGACAGTAAGAATATTGGGTCGACTTTTGGGCATAACTTTAGAGACCTAGCTAGATGAACTGAACTGAGCTTATATTGCGTCATGGAGACGCGTTTTGGTATATATTTTGTAGTTATGTAAATGCTACGTACTTCTATCCTTTTGACACTTGAAACTTCAATATTTAGATATGTAGATCGATGATGCATTTTGGGCATTAAGTGAAACTTGATTTGATCTAATGGAACTTTATTTTGTACGACATGTTGGTACGAACATATTTATTTGTTGAATTCATTGAAAAATATGTTGAGATCGAAAAATTTGATGCTACAGGGATGATATGGGTGATAACTGATAAGCCCTCAGGCCGGCATTGTTTCCAAATGGATCTTTGCCGATGCTTATATCTTGCCACTATTAGTTTAAAAATCACGTCCATTTCCGGCACTTATAAACTGCCGTTATTGCTTATTTTTGCCGGTGCTTATTGCAAAGTGTTGTTTTAACTATTTGGACGTCAAAATTATTACCGGCACTTTATAAGAGCCGCAAAAAGCGCCGTATTTTATTACCGGCACTTATCTAGCGCCGTTTTTTTTAAACAACACTAGCATAGACTATACTTTTTACTTTTGTCATAAAAGTGCCGCAAATAGCTTTAGTGACGCTTTTACTACTATTAGTGGCATTTTTTACCGCCGCAAAAGGCAACATTTGGCGTAGTGCAAGTCACACCGGCCCGAAGAATAAAATTCAAAAATAAAACAAGAACCATTTCACCAACATCATATCATGAAAATGGGAGTGGATAGTAAGCTAATGTAGTAATAGGTTGTTTTTGCTTTACTTTTAAGATGTAATGGCATGTAAGTTGTAAAATGTTCTCTTTTTTTTTTTTGGCGCAGTACTGTACATAAATGCTTTTTGTTGTTTAATTTTATCAGTGTATTTGAATTTAGGAGAACAGATACAGAATGCTAAACGCCAATATATTTTATTTTTATCCAGCTTGTTGCGATTTCCGTGCATAGGATAGATTCATGCTATGCTATACATAAGGGGGAGAACCAGTTTTCTCATAGTACATGCCTAGAGTCAATTGTCCATTCCAAAGTCTTACGAGCAGGCTTAGGAGATTTGGACATGTGCCAAAGTCCAATTTGGCTGCAAACTCTATCCTCCTCACAACTCTCAGTCTTTGACAATGGGAAGGATTTGAGCCACATGTTCCAACAATCATTTGCTCGTGGAAATGAATTAGTGCAGATAGGTGTTTAAAAGCAAAAACATACTCCCTCCGTTCCAAATTAATAGTCCATTACGAAAAGTCGTGTCATTTTTCAAATAAAAAAATGAAGTACTTCCGTGTATTATTTTTTGAATTTTTTTGCACCAAATTAAAGCACTTGTTGAGTACTTTAATTCGGTGCGGAAAAATTCAAATAATGATACACAGAAGTACTTCATCTTTTGATTTGAAAAATAGCAAGAGAGAGAAAGCGGGGCTCTTAATTAGGAACGGAGGGAGTAGTACTTAATTAATAGACAATGATCGATCCGACACACCATTCAATTAGGGACCCTTGCTTACGGTATTCAACCTAATTTATTCGGACGACAAAACTTAATCTTATCCTTCAGCTCGGATAGACACCTGCACCGGCTTAATCTTCGAGAGCTTCTTCGACAAGGACATGGTGTAGAGGTCAATCATGCAAAGAGGACGCAAAATAATTCTTTAATGTCAAAAGGACAAATCAACCCCACGTTCCAAAAATGCCCCCGCTAGCCCATGAAAGTGCCTAAACTCCCAAAACCTTATGAAAGTGCCTAAACTCTCAAACCTAATTAATGAAAGTGCCTAAACCCCTAAAACCGTGTGAAAGTGCCTAAACCTCCAAAACCGTATGAAAGTGCCTAAACTTCTAAAACCCTATGAAACTGTATGATACCCTAAGTGCCTAAACCCAAAATGCCTAAACTCATTATACCCTACTCCAAAGAGCCTAACCCCCTAAAATTAAACCCACCTCTAAAATTGATGAGAGAGAAATTAATTTTTCTTACCCATCAATTACACTCTACAGTAATGAGAGAGGAAAAGATGAGAGAGAGAACGAAAGTGGCGTGCACTAATTAGAGAGAGAGAGAGAGAGAGAGAGAGAGAGAGAGAGAGAGAATTGAAAAGCTCATCTTGAAGGTGACGGGATCTGCAGAATTTGAAAGTGACGTGCCGGGGGCTAGGCACGACAAATGTTGTGCATTTATTTTTTTTTTCCTTTAGTAGTGCATAAAGGAGGCGCCCAAAAGAGTTTATTAAGGGTATTTTTGTCTACTATTGTCCTTGAGTCCTTAAAATTTTTCCATCAATGTATTGAAGGCCTTAAAATAAGTTAAACTGGACTGAACACCTTTTAAAACCACAAACTTGTCCTTTTGGACAATTGTCTGTTAATCTTATCCTTCAGATAGACACCGGATAGATACCAGAAAGGCTCTTGCCGGTGTTTATTGGTCTTTTATCAAAGTTTATGAAAAGCATAGAAATTTATATTAGTTGCTTGGATGAATGACTCAGATTTAAAACAAAATAGGAGAATTATTCGCGCGAATAGTTTGCTTTCAATCCGAACCATTAAAAACATTCGTAGACGGTCCAGATTGTGCACAACAGCTGCTGACACAAGCTGCGGGTCCCTATAGGACGTTAGTATGTTAATATTGTTAGATTGTTACGAGAGCCGACCACATGTCTATATATAGAAATCGAACCATAGACGTCACACTCCAAAGGAGTCCTACACAACTATTGGGCTTATAATCTTATAACCCAAGGTTGGAAAGATGACTTTTCTTGTATTGCGAAAAACAAATACAGAAGATAGACAAAAACAGGTTTGCACCAATTGAGAAAGGATCAGACTAGAAGCACGGTCATGTCAAAATGATTGAAGGAAAGAATTGTTGTTAATTGCGTGTTTTATCTTAATTTCTTCAAAATGATTGAAGGATCAAACTTTTCTTGGGTGTCCACGACCCAGTTCGATTTAATCAAAGAGGTTGTGCTGGGAAACTTCAGTACAACTTTTCTAACCATCCCCCCTTCTATTTTTGTCCAGCTCAGTGAGAGAGATTAACGAAAGAGAACATGATGCCTATAGTTTTTGCTCTACTGCTGGTCCTAATGCCTCGCAGCAGCCTAGTTACGGCACAACTAACGGTTCTCACAAACATGTGCTACAACGAACCAAACTACACGGACGGTAGCAATTTTCAAACCAACCTCCTCCACGTCCTCTTTGCCTCACTTTACGTCGACAGCAGCAATTCCATCTACTCCAACAGGACCGAAGGACAAGACCTGGACACAGTTTACGGCCTGTTCCTCTGCGTAGGCAATGTTTCAGCCACAGATTGCCGAGAATGCGTCTACAGTGCAAGTGAAACGATCTTAAGCTTATGTCGCTTCAGGAAAGAAGGAATCATTTGGTTAAATCAGTGTATGCTTCGGTACTCATACAAATCGACATTCCCTGCTACATGTCCGAATGACACCGGAAACATAACGAAGCCAGATAATTTTAACGAGACTGCGGATGATATGTTTGCGAATCTGATCCCAATTGCTACTTCTAACCGTATGTATGCGACCAACGAATCCGACATAGGTAATTCTACGAAGGTGCGATGCACAGTGCAGTGCCTTCCTGATTTGTCACCGGTGCTTTGTAGTAACTGCCTCAACCAGATCTTGAATCCAGGGTATTCCTGCAGTGCCGGAAAATATGCAGGGTTCATACTCACACCGAGCTGTTATGCGCGGTCTGAGCTTTACCAGTTCGTCAATGAGACTTCTGGGAGTAGTGGTGAGTAATTATTCTTTAGTCCCGATTACGTTAAACTGTTAGGTCTGAGGTACTTATTTTATTTTTGTACTTTGTGACTCACTCGTTCCTAACTCCTAACGCAACGCCTATAAACAATTTTGGTTACCCTCGTTTTGACAGAAACGTTTAATGAAGTTAGGAATGGGGATTTGATTGGTATAAATTTTGAAAGTTGGGTATTAAATTTTTCTAATTAATACATTGAGGACTAAAATGAGACGCGGTTCATATTTTGAGAACTAAAAAGGTTAATAAGCCTTTGTATTTTTGTCCCTTTTAAATCTTGATCAGTTAAAGAAAAAATTGTGGAGATTTTCGAAACTAATTCTCATGAATACTGGTAAATAATTCTAAAAGTGAGAATTAAATGCTTGTCCCCTTAATAAGAGTTTATATATCTATCATTCCCAACCTCAATATTTGTTGTGCTTAGGGATATCCAGAAACATAAACACACGCACACACCCAAATACAGAGACAACAATTTTTACGTGGTTCGGCAAATGGTTTACAATCACTCATCCCTTATCCCAACCCAGTGTATACCCACCCAATCCTCACCAATCTATCAAACAAAATTTGTGCCACACTTGTATCATCTCATAGATGACATATTCATACTGAGGTGCGAGGGGAAAATGTCTTTGAGATTAAAGCCTTCAATAGGTGCTCATTGAATCTGAGCCAATCCTTTGACTGCTCTAATGCCCACGTTTTCAACAATATATACATGGCATGGAATTGCACAAGTTTTACCCAAATTTTGGGTAATACCCACTGATGTGAAATTCCCCTATGTACAATCATGAGAGCGAGCATTTCCTATTTGGCCTTGTCGTAAACACATTTGGTAATACCCATCTTTTGGCTGTGTCGGGATCTTCATTTTACAATCATTAGACAGCTGTTAATCAAATGGCGACGACTTACACAAAGATTGAAACAATACCATCTGTTTTGAAGGGAAAGATGGAAAAATGATTGCAATCAGTGTTAGTATATCAGCATCCGTAGTTTTCCTGCTGATTGGTTCTGTTATCTACTACCAAAGGAGAAGGAAAAGAGCGACGGAAGGTAACAATAGTCTTCTTACAACTACCAATTATCGCATTATATACTCTTATAATATGTACATTCTTCCACAGAAAAGAAAGGAAGGAGTAGCCAAGAAGTTCAATTACTTGACTTGGCGCAAGTAAGAATTGTTAATGATTTCAACGCTGAGAATTTCGAAGGAGAAAGGCCGGTGAAGTCGCAGGACTTACCTTCAGTTCAATTAGATCTTATACTTGAAGCTACGAAGCAATTTTCTGAAGAAAATAAGCTTGGAGAAGGTGGATTTGGTCCAGTTTACAAGGTACTTTGTGCTGATGATCATGTTTTGTCGTGTCTAAATTTGCAGGGCGTTGTCACGTTTTCGACAACAAAATCAAAATCTAAACCTAAACCTAAATCTAGACCTAAAAGAAGCCTTTTGCACAACAATGCCGAAACTCATGACTGTATAAATCGAATGCTATGTATGATTTTGAAATTGCTTGCAGGGTACATTACCAGATGGCAAGGAAATTGCAGTAAAGAGGCTCTCAAGAAATTCCGGCCAAGGATTTCAAGAGTTCAAGAACGAAATATCTTTAATCGCTAGACTACAACATAGGAATCTTGTTAGACTATTGGGCTGTTGCTTGGAGGGGAACGAGTTAATGCTAATCTATGAGTACATGCCCAACAAAAGCTTAGATTTCTTCCTCTTTGGTATGGACTCTCTGTGAAGTTGTCACTCCTTAATTAATTACTCTGATAAAACATTTGCGATCAAACCCTAAGAAGACAGTTCTTAATTAACTTGAATTTTTATGTTTCTTTGTTAGATTCAGCAAAAGCTACACAACTAGATTGGAGTAGACGCTTTCTCATAATTAATGGGATTGCTCGAGGACTTTTGTATCTACATGAGGATTCTCGACTTAGAATAATTCATAGGGACCATAAAGTTAGCAACATTCTGTTAGATCAAGAAATGAATCCCAAGATATCAGACTTTGGAATGGCAAGAATTTTTGGTGGAAATCAAAGTGAAGCCTACACAAACAGAGTTGTTGGAACATAGTAAGCCTCTTAGTTTTTGAACTTATAAATGTATGCGTAACAATGTTAACCATATCTTCTAATAATTTTTTCTTTATTATCAATTACAGTGGATATATGCCTCCGGAGTATGCAATGGAAGGATTATTTTCTATTAAATCTGATGTTTTCAGCTTCGGAGTTCTCTTACTAGAGATTATAAGTGGAAAAAAGAACTGCGGCTTTTACCTTTCTGAGCATGGTCACAACCTCCTAACTTATGTATGTTCCTATTGTCAAATCGCTCTATCTTTTAAACTAAAATGCATATTAATGATTAGTTCATATATACTTATAATTTCATTACTGTTACTTTGTCAACAGACATGGAACTTATGGTGCAAAGGTGAAGGAAAATTGGAGCTGATGGATCCCTTAATCGTGGAGTCATGTGTAGAAGCAGAAGTGTTGAAGTGTATCCAAATCGGATTGTTGTGTGTCCAAGAAGACCCTGCTGATAGACCGACAATGTCATCTGTAGTTCATATGTTGGGGAGCGATATTGCGACGCTGCCTCAACCAACACAGCCAACATTCTCTGTTAAGCGTCTAGTGCTGAAATCATGCCAATTCTCACCAAATGTTAATGTCGTTTCTGTGAATGAGATGACTATTTCAAATGTATCACCTAGATAATTATACTATGAATTCTTTTTCATCCTCTCAAAAGATTCATCGATCGGCACTGTGTAGTAAGGAATGCGATATAATTAATTTTCTTTTAATTATCAAATTAAACCAAAGAAGTACATAAAGACTAGGGTTAATCTACGTGTTTAATTGGCGTGTTTCTAGTTTTAGTTATAAAAACTTGCAGGTCCATATCCAAGTTTACGTCCGGTACTCTCATAAGTGATAATGGGAGACTCCCAATAGCATTATGGTTCCACCATCACACTTGTGATATAAAATAGATTTAAGTCCAAGCATTACTCTGTTGGTATACTTGCACCCTAAAGCCCTGCACATCTCTCAAGGACTAATCATTTATGAGCCCACTTTGAGTGGTTATCAGCATAGCCCTCGGAGAGTGGATCATTTCATGTGCCCACTTTGGTGAACATCTTGTGGACTTCCCTTTTATGTTAGATGGACTTGCTCCCATTACTAAACATACCTATTCCTAATTTTGGTTATGTTTGATTAATTGATCTCTAAAATGCTTATACTTCTCTCAGTTTGGGGTGATCATTTTTTTAACTCGCCATACGTACTCGATATACTTGCTTTCATAACTTCATATACTCTCTTCGTTCCAAAAAGTTTGACCCTTTTTTTTTTTTTTGGCTATCCCAAAATATAGGGACTTTAAAATTTTCAACAAAAGAAAGTTGGTAAATTTCATTTCTTCCCTTGAAAATTTTAAAGTTTAAAGTGCATTTTAAAATTTTGAAAAAGTTCTCTAATTACATTGGCGGCAAGATTTTCTACTTTCTGGAAAACAATTTAAATTCAAAACTTGATAAACTCCTATTTTATTAGAGTCAATGAATGAAGGGCAAACTTGAAAAGTTAAAAGTTTTGGGTAACATTGTATATCGTACATAAAATGTTGAAATTTAAAAGTAGGCCAAACTTTTTACAATGGAAGGAGTACTTGTTTTTGTTAGACTGGCACTCCAAAAAACTTGCACATCACTTACAAAATAACCATTTCATGTGCCTACTTTGAGTGACGATCTTTGGACTTGTCATATTGTTTCGTTCCTATTTGCCGCGCAAGTGTGAGCATTTGAGCGGGCGTGCCGGAACTTGTCGTCATTCAACATGCGTATAAGTGTAAGTTCCTCGATCCAACTTCTAATAAGAACAATTGTGTGTGACCACAACAAAGTTTGTATTTTTTGGCTTAATTAAGAGGACTTAAAATTTTCCAACCGTCTGAAAAGAAAAACGAAACAAAAACTAATTCAACTCTATTAAGTCCGATTAAAAAAGTTAGAAGGGTGGATACAAGACGAAGGAAATGAAAGTAAAGTAGGGTATATAAACTTGATTTGACATGGAAATAAAACTCCACGGAAGTGGAATGGAAAATGTACTTGAAAAAACAAAAAATAAAATACTGGAAAAGCAACACACTTGTATAATAAGGAAAATGGTGGTGGCTTGCCACCATATGAGCGAAATGTCCAAAGTACCCTTATTTTTATATAATGAGAGATGATGCGGCTTTGTAAGGAGGGATATTCATGTCATCTTGATAGGTTTTGCATGATTACCGTATAGTCCTTATTACTAGACTTTCGAGGCTATACGTGTACGTCCTTTTTTTGCCTGGTTTTGTCCATATGTTGAAGGGCATTTCTGGAATTTTGGGGGAGACAAGTGTGAGCTCATGGTGCTCTTTTTTCTTCTTTGCCCTTTGTTTCTGGGTTTTCCCTTTTTTCTTCTTTCTCCACTTTGCTTCTTTTGACTTATTTTCGGCTACGTCCTTTTTTTGTGTGTAAACTATTAGTAATTGGGACACCATTAGGCATTTCATAGATGAGTTTTAGTTGAGGGGTTTGGCTTGGTTATTTTATTCAGTTTCATTAGGAAAAGAATAACAAAATGAACCAAAGGGGGAAAGAAATTTCAGCTCAAGTGTGCACAATTGCACGGTGGAATACCATTTGGTTTGGTCTCACATTCACAGTTTCACAAAATGCAATCTCTATAATTTTTTTAAAAAAACTTCAAAAAGAGAGGAATGTATTGTATATTTAAAAAAATAATAATGATTAAGCTGCTCATCTCGACAACAATGAACACGCAATTACGAACGTAGCCTAACACTAACAAATTGATAAAAAAAAAAAGAAAAAGTGCTGGCTTTGATTGGTGTTCGAAGGTTCTTGTACTTTTAGGCTCATGGAAGAGTGAGAATGCCCATTTTAGTTTTCGGCCCACATTCCAATAGTCGTTTAGTGCTTTAGGCTCTTAACAGTGGGCAACCATGTGTCCCATGATCGCCATTCTTTAACCCAAGACTTGTTTAAAGCATATAATGCTTCCAGCTTGTACTTCCCACATTCAATAGTAAATCATGGACTCAAAATTGATCTCAAGGCTGCCAAGTATATATCCTTTATATTTGTATGCCCACAAGCAAATCAAAATCCACATTTTTCTCTTGTGCAGAACATATGTATGTACCCACATGCATATGTATATATTCATGCATAGAGTGGAATTGATAAATTAGTGGGTCCATCAAATATGATCCAAATGAAAAATTATTCGGTGCATCTCACTTCACCTGGGCTTCAAATCCCACGATCCAAATAAAACTTGAGCAAAATAACCACCACATGGCACTCTGTAAATTTGTTGTCATTTTTTGGTATAAACAATGCTCCCATCAAACGTTTGCTCTATATACGATGTGTTTTGGCCTAAAAAGTTTGTTGGCTTATTTTTTCGTGACTCACTAACTATTTTCTTGTCGGCCACGCCTATTTAATTCTCAAATAGAGATAGAAGCCTCAATCATCCACTAAACTGAAGTGCTGACACTGAATATTGTGAACCCTTCTTCGGAAAGAAGCTTGAATCAAAGCCAGGATTAAACAAAGGGCTTGAATTGGTTGATGTTCAAACCCATATCAAAGTTGGATTCAAATGTTGTCGCACTCCTAGAATGCTTGACACATTTGGTAAAAGGCATATTTAAATAGCTATATATAGTATGCGACTTGTTTTAGGGCTGAATCTAAAGGAACCATAAAACAATTAAAGGCTTAGCAATAAGGCCTGAAAATATGTTAGAAGGCTTAAACTTTTGCTTAGAATGCTTAGAATAGTGACTCCGGCCTACTCAGAGCTCAAAAGGTCTTCACCACTACCGGAAATGCCTACTTTAATTGTGATAAGTCCTAATCAATGATCGATTGGCCGAACATTTTAGATATCCTTATTCGGCCTACAAAGGACTTTTCTGTACTTAGGCCTTCTTGAAATCACTTTGGCGGTTTTGTGTAAGCCAAGTACATAACAATCGTTATTGATATTTTCGATACTAGAAAAAAACCCCCATAGATCATTCGATTAACTTTAAGAGCAACAGATGAAGATTATCGTTTCGTTCCCAATAGTTGATATACATATGTGATTAGCTTACAGATTTCACATGCTTTCATCTTGTTTTCGTAATCAAACGTGAATAATGGACATTCTTAATTATTTTGCAGCCTAATTTGGAGATTTTGTCGAGTACAAATCAGTGCAGGAAATTTGCAGCCATCTATTGAGCATTGATATGGGAGTGATATCTGCTATCCTCCCAAAGGGTTGATAATGCTACTTGAATGTTATTGTTTCTGGGCTAAAAAGAGTGAATTGATTCTGTTTCTGAGGCTACTAAATAGTTGTTGGTAAATGCCTAGATTCAAACTTAGACTCGATGTCATGCTTGTGTCAAACCTAAAATGATAGTGACTGCTTTTACTGCTATTCAAGAGAATGATATTGATTAAGTTGGTTCATTTGCTTCTACGATTTTGAGTAATTTGAGTCAAAACAACAACAAACTAGCACTTCTCTGGAAAAACTTCACCGAGATCAAAACCCATGGGCACAACGGTTGTGCATAGCAATCCAATATATGATATAAAAATCAAAACAACTTTTCATTTTATGTGTGATATGGAAGAAACAAAGTTAGATATACAAGGCTGAGATGCTGCTATCTTTATCGTTTTTTTTTTCTCATCACAAATTTGACGACATGGACATAAAACTGGTCACGAGGCCCAGAACCTAGCTTTCAAAATAGTCCAAATTTCTAATTGAGCAATGTGCAAGAGCAAATTTAGTTTCGGGATTTCAAAGTAATAATTGAACTAGGGCTACAACAAAGAAGCTTTGTTATAGAAACTGTCAAATACAAAAATGGACTAGAAATATGAATTTAATCAAATCAATATATCTGGATTTTACAATAATATACAAATTCCCATAGAATTGTACTCCATTAACATTCAATTTTAACTTTATCTCTACGCGAAATCCTAAATCAAACACACGGGCATAATCCTTGTGAATCTGGGGGAGGCGTTGTGCGGTAGGTGTTGTGCGGCAAAACTACGTCGTTTTGCTCATTTTCTTAGTATATCCAAGGGCCCTGTTTGGAGAGTTAAGTGGGGTTTAGTATGGGGGTTCAATTTTAGGGGATTTAGGCTCTTTGGGGTAGGGTATAGTGGGTTTAGGCACTTGGACTTAGGCACTTTGGGTTTAGGCACTTCAGGTTTAGGTTTAGGCACTTTGTAATGGTTTTTTCTTACTCCAAACAAGGCCCTTGGAAGCTTTGGAAGTGTGCACAAAAATCAAGCAAAATAACGTAGTTTTGCCGCACAACACGGCGCATAACACCTACCGCATAGCACCCACCCCGGATTCAATACTTGTGCAACGGACAAGGCCTTCGACCTAGTTCCTAAAAGTAGCTATTACTATTGTAAAAACTAAAACGTAGGATTAATTCTATAAAAAATATCTTTCTCTACGATTGCAAATTTATTCTTTACATGTCCTTTTAAAAAAGTTAAAACTCCATAAATATATTGATTTCTTGGCCCTAATGGATGAGTAATTATTTTAAGCGGTGTCCTAACATCTTTATTCACAACACATTACATTAAACTCTACAGAAATATGTTGTAGATAAAAGTGTTGGGCACGACGTGCCAAGACGTTGGAATAATTGGTCCTTCAGGAACTACTCTGTATTTCAGTAAAAAAAAGAATGGTCCTTTTCACTCTGGATTGATAATAACCAAAAAAAAAAACACAAATTTCCAGAAATGCTATACGCAAGGAAGTTTACACCGAACCATAGTCGGGGGTGATCATCAAAATTGTGTTGAGATCGTGTGGCTAATGTACATTAGACTGTAGCAGTATATATTAGTTCATAACTAAGTATGTTCAATGTATAACATTGAATGGTGGATACTAGTTCATTTTCTTGAATGTTTGATCTAAACCGATACGATTTAACATCTTATCAATTCTATCATCCTCCCCGAAATTGGTGATCATCTGATGTCGGTAACCACACGATCGGAACACATTCAGTGCTTCCAGTGTGGCATTTGAACACTATAATGCACCAATTCAAGGCCATCTAATCTATTTCTTGAAAATCTGAACCGGTAGATGTGTTTAAAAAGTGTTTTTAAGGTCCAACGAAAAGATTTGGCAAAAAAAAAATACCCAGAAGGGCTTTATCGGAGCAATTTTTCATATAGCGATCTTATGAAAAAATGCTCCGATCAAGCCCTTCTGGGTAGTATTTTTTGCCAAATCCTTTACTAGGACCTTAAAAACACTTTTTAAACATATCTAACGGTTCAGATCGTCAAAAGTTTCTCTAAAAATTGGAGTTCGAGGTCTGAATTTTTACATCCTGCGGGATCCTTCATAATTGATAACTTCATATGAAGTTTAGCTTATTCTAGTTAAATAAACTTAGTATTCTCGTAATATAATTTATATTATTTATTAGTTTTTGTAATTTGATTTCTATAATTTTTATAATTTAATTTCATAATTTCTATAATTTAATTTGATAACTTCTATAAGTTCCATAATTTTTTTTCAAAATATTTATTAGATAAAATCATAAAATGCAATGTAACTTCTTTTTCCCTTTTGTTTCATTTTTTTTTTCTTTTATTTGTTCATGACTTCATTTAGCGACGAATTTTAATTTCCTCGCAAATGGCCCTTTTTTTTTTTGTAGCAACCAAAATTCCTCGCAAATTGGTTTCAACATTAAAATGCCTTTCAGCGACAAAATTTTATATTGCCTCGCAAATACCAACTTTTTTTGCAGCAAACAAAATTCCTCGCAAATTGGTTTCAACATTAAAATTCCTTTCAGCGACAAAATTTTATATTGTCTCGCAAATACCAATTTTTTTGCAGCAACTAAAATTCCTCGCAAATTGGTTTCAAAATTAAAATGCCTTTTAGCAACAAAATTATATATTGCCGCACAAATACCAACTTTTTTTGCAGCAGCCAAAATTCCTCGCAAATTGTTTAGACCTTTAGCATCCAATTAATTTAACACAAAAAAATCATTATCGCCTTTTAGTGACAAATTTTTCTATTTCCTCGCAAATTGGTTGCAACAATTTGTAAGGAATTTTTGCAATTCCTCGCAAATACTTGTATGGCGGGAGAAATTGTTGGCGCCAAAGTTTTAGCGACAAGTTTTATCAAGGAAATATTCTTTCCTCGCAAAAAATGTGCCTTTAGCGAGGAAATTTATTTTTTAGCGAGGAAATTAATTTCCTCGCTAAAACTTTGTCCCATTACCAAGGGAACATTAATTTCCTCGCAAATAGTGTGCCTCTGGCGAGGAAAGTTTCAGCGAGGAAACCAATTTCCTCGCTAAATGCCTGATTTCTTGTAGTGATATTTTTGGCTCGATCAAATTTAGAAAGCCCTTTCATCAGGATTCAATTTATAGTAAAATAAGTCTTGTGCAATAACTGAATGTACAGTAGCCATGCGATTGCGGCACAATCATGATGATCTAGATTGTTGATTTCATTGTATTTGTTGATTAAACCTTCCATGTAAAATTTTGAGTGTTGTAGCCGCTTATAATTATGTGATATAATTGATGATATTTCTTAATTGGTCTTTATAATGTTGTTTTATTAGTATACATATTATGAAAGCCTAAATATAAGGGTATTTAATTGTGAGGATATTTAGTAACGGTTTGTTTTGAGCTGTTACTAAAGAAGTATATTTAGCAACGGTTGGAGGATATTTAGGCCTCCTTTGGGTGAATTGAAAAAACTGGTTTTTTGGTGGTTTTTTGGTTTTTTTGGTTTTGTCCTTATTCAATTTTTTTTTGCATTTGTTAGTTTTCGGTCGATTTGTTGTGGTTTCTTGGCTCCTCTCTACGAGAGAAATCTAAAAAGTATAAAATTATTAGTCAAACTTAAAGTTTTGTGAATAAAGACGAAAAATAAACCACAATGGTTTTTTTACCCAAAGGAGGCCTTAGTAACAGTTAGTTTTGAACCGTTACTAAAGGAGGGTATTTAGTAACGGTTGGCTTTGAACTGTTACTATAGTACATTAATATACTAACGGTTCAATGAAAGCTATCGCTAAAGACCTGTTTCTAGTAACAGTTCTAAAACTGTTACTATAACCAACTTCTACCAACAGTTTATCCAACTGTTACTAAAAAAAATGTTACTAGATCTTGATTTTCTTGTAGTGGACCCTCAATTGAACGGGTCTATCCTCCTCTCTCTCAATTCTCAAAAATACTTTCCACAAGGGACCACTAACATTGAATTTAATTCAATTTGGCCTCAATGACCACTTCCAAGTAGGCCTTTCAACGGGCCGGATCTGATTCGAAAAATTCGGATCCGAATCCGGTATTTCAAATCCGATAATCCGGAATCGAAAATTCAAAAACATTTGGATCGGATCCAGATCTAATCCTATTAAGATCCGAATCCGACTCACCAAATAAAAACCTTTTTGCCTTTCAATTCTGAATGCTCTATTGGGTTTGTTTAGCATATGCAATTCTGAATGCTCCTGTGCGGGAGTGAAATTCCATGTGCTTATAAGTTTGTTACCAGGTTTAGCTGAGTTTAGTTTAACCAAGTGACTTAGTTTGACATGGTATCATGTTGTCATCTATTCAAGTTTTACAGTTCACACTTTAATGTTCTTTGTGGTTCCAGCCTTGGTAAGTTGGTATGGTATTTAAATAGAAAATAACAAGGGGGAGACGAGCCGCTAGGAGATCAGGGTAAACAGGAGCCCTCCGCCGACCTCCACCGCCGGCGACGGTAAAAGCCTGTGGATAAGGCCGTGGGTGATCGTTCTACCTGGCATCTCATCACTCGTCTCCATTGGTGAGGTGATTTCAAGTTTTCAATTGGGGAATTTAAAAGTGGGGATCCATTATTTGGGGATCTAGAAGTGGGGATTGTTTTTAAGGCAAGAAATTTTAGTGATGAAAAGGTTGCTGATTACTCTGATTTCAAACTACTAACTAATAGGGATCTATATCGAGAAAGTTCAACAAGTCATGGGAGAAGAAGGAATTTTCTGCTGGGTGTGTCCTACTTGCTAGGTCACTTTCTTTCTCTTGGGTGTGGTTATCCGCGTCCTATCTCACCGGACTAACCTCCGGGGAGATGTAAGGGGAGAGCTTCGCGTCCTATTCAGCCGGATTAACCTCCGGAGGAATGTAAGGGGAGCATTTTGACCACTTTCTTTTATCTCTTCTTATTTCTGAAATCTGGGCCTTCAAGATCTTCGACCCATTCAAGCTATTATCAGGTTTTCTTCTCTTTTCCTGTTACTGTGCCCTTAAGTGCTTTCTAGTCATGGCTGAAATTCATACTACTCTCTTCGTGGACAACCTTCCATTCACAATCAGGAAAATCTGGGTCTATAATTTGTTCGTGAAATTTGGGAAAATCAGAGAGGTTTTTATTCCCAAAAAGAAAAGCAAGGTTACAAACCAACAATTTGGGTTTGTTAGATTCTACAGCAGGAAAGATGCACTTGCAGCTGTCAACAATACTAATGGCACTTGGTGCTGGGACCATAAATTGATAGTCCAAGTTGCAAAATTTGGTATCCATAAGAAGACCCATGTGAATCCATCTCCACAGCAGAAGTTACAGAACAAAAAACAGATATGGATTGTGAAAAACTCTAGTCAAGCTAATTATTCACAGTACCAAGAAAATCCTGGTGTGAAAGTATTGAGGGGAGCAGGAAAAGCCACCATTCATCATAACTTTCAAAGTTTTCAAATTCAGCCAGTTGGTAATGGCTGGTTATTTAGAAGTGCAGTGGCCAAAATTCGGAAGCTAATCTCTCCGAAGGGTTTGGAAAGGGTCTTTATGATGGATAATACCCCTGTTGAGCAGGTCAAATCAATTGGTGGAAGATATGTGATCATCACTTTCCATAATGCAGAAACCAGGGATGAAATCATTAAGGAAAATTGGATGTCAATTTGGTTTGACGAAATCAAACCATGGATGGGAGAACCTGCCAAAGAAGAAAGATTTGTTTGGCTTTCATGCTTGGGAATGCCTCTCAATGGATGGTCATACACAAATTTCAAGTCCATTGGAAATTTATGGGGTGATTTTATTCAAGTGGATGAAGGTACATTACATGAGAAATCTTATGAAAAAGGCAGAGTCCTCATAGCAACGGAGCAGATTCAAAAAATCTCTGGAAGTGTGGAGTTCAAAATCCTTGATTCAAGTTACTTAGTGAGAGTTGAAGAAGAGGCATCTTTCAGAGTTATCAATCCAGAGTTGGATCCTCCTTTATCAAAAAGGGATGCCAAGGATAATGTTAATGGGGATCCTAATGAGAAAGAAGACAAAGAAAAGGAGAATGAGTCAGACAAAATGGAGCATAATAATGAGTTGGAAGCTGATGAGGTCCATAATATTGCTAGCAATAATTCTGGTTTGAAAAGTCCGGAGGAAATGGAAGTGGTTGAAGAAACACCTGGAAATTTAATTAATGAAGAGGGGAAAATGGATATAGGGAATTGCAAAGAGAAGCTGCAAATGGCCACTTTCAAATCCATTCTATTGGACTCAAGAAATCCACAACTACCTCCACAGTACATTATGCCTCAGCAGTCTTTCATGGGAAATGAAAAGGGAATAACAAATTCCATTAATGAGGACAAGGGTGCCTCTCTCCTCAAAAGCCAAAACTCTATTAATGATGCAACTTCATCCCATAATAACTCTCCTCTGGGTGATAATGAAGTGGGAATTCCAACCAGAGATATTGTGGAACAAGATTCCAGCTGGAGTGAACTTCCTTTTCACAATGAATGGCTATGTCCAGTAAAGAAAAAGGTGGCCGAAAAAAGCAAGAAGAGATTGAAAACCATTGACGAATTGATAGGTTTACCAAAAGCCAAGAAAGGAAGGAAAAAGAGAAACAAATGTGTTCTACTCAGATCAGCCATAGCTGCAGCAGCTCTCTCTATCTCTTCGGAAGGGATCAAAAACAGAAATAGGATCATTCTCAATGAAGAGGAAGCTGCACGAACAGTCTCAAAGATCATGGAACAGTCTCAAAGTCTCAATGAAGAGGAAGCTCCCAAAAGGTATCAATTCGTCCTTCATTACTTTGATACCCAAAATTGAGAATCCTCTTGTTCTAGCAGACTATAGACCCATCAGTCTTATTGGTAGTATGTACAAAATTCTGTCTAAAGTCTTAGCTGCTAGAATTAAAAGCACAATTCCTGTGGTCATTGGAGATGTACAATCTGCTTTCTCTGGTGGCAAAAACATCCAAGATGGAATCTTAATAGCAAATGAGATTGTAGATGGTTGGAAGAAGAAAAGGAAGCAGGGCATAATCATTAAACTAGACTTTGAGAAAGCTTTTGACAAGATTAATTGGAAATACATGCTGAAAATGATGAAACTTATGGGCTTTCCTAAGAAGTGGATTAAATGGATAAGAGAATGTTTAGAATCTGCATGGATTCAAGTCTTGGTGAATGGATCCCCTTGCAATGAATTCCAAATGCAAAAGGGAGTTCGTCAAGGTGATCCCCTCTCTCCATTCCTTTTTATCATAGCTGCTGAAGGGATGAATTGGCTGTTTAAAAAGGCTGTGAATCAAGGTACTTTAAGTGGGTTAGAATTGACTAGTGAAGGACCAATCATCACCCACTTACAGTTTGCTGACGACACATTGGTATTCTGCAAAGCTAGAAAGGAGGAGATTCAAGTAATCAAGAAACTGTTGGGAGATTTTGAAGACATCTCTGGGCTGAGAATCAACTTCCATAAAACAATTTTGTGTGGGTTTGGTGTTCCTGAAGCTGAGCTCCAATTGTTTGCTCAAACTCTGGAATGTCAAGTTCAAAATCTGCCAATTAAATATCTTGGCTTGCCACTTGGAGCTAGTCCTAAACGCAAATCTACTTGGAAACCTGTGATTGACAAATTCAGAGCCAAACTTGCCTCTTGGAAAAGAAGTTACTTGTCTCTGGGTGGTAGAATTGTCCTCATCAAATCAGTACTCTGCAGCCTACCCATTTTCTTCATGTCTTTGTTTAAAATGCCTAATGGAGTGATAAAAATTCTGGAGTCCATTCAAGCAAAGTTTTTATGGGGAGGCACAGACCTTAGAAGAAAGCTTCATATGGTAGCATGGGCTAAAATAACTCAAAGCAGGAGCATTGGTGGCTTGGGAATCAAAAATCTGAAGGAGATGAATGAGGCTTTATTAACAAAATGGTGGTGGAGATACGGTTTGGAAAAAAATGCCCTTTGGAGGAAGGTAATTAAATCCAAATACAAAGGGGAAGGAAGTGATTGGTTCCCAAACACTAATTTGTCAAGACAAGTCTCAACCATTTGGAAGGATATCATACTCACAAGGAATAGAAACCCTGTTATGCACTCTGTATTCTCAGATAATGCCAAGTTTCAAGTGGGAGGTGGCAACTCAATCCTATTCTGGCTGGATGCATGGTTGGGATCTCAAAGTCTGGCCATGGCTTTTCCACCCATTTTTAGAATAATATGTCAGCAAAATGAAACTTTGGGGGAGGTGCTATCAAGAAGAGCTGAATCACATATCTGGGAGTTTCAATTCAGAAGAAGACTTTACTCCTGGGAGCAAGATCTGATGAATGAACTTCTCACAATTCTTGATGGCTCAAACATCTTGATCTCTGTCGGGCAGGAAGAGAGATTGGTATGGGCAGGTAATTCCTCAAATTCATTCTCTGTCAAATCTCTCTATGAAATGGCAAGACCTCAAGCAACAATAGCTAATGCAGCCTTTGATCTTATATGGAGAAATGTAGCCCCTTACAGGGTTCAATGTTTCTGCTGGCTTGTTCATCTTGGAAAAATTAAATCTTCTGAATACTTGCTCAGAATCGGTATTATTCAAAATGATGAAGATGCCATCTGTAAACTTTGCTCTTTACAACTTGAGTCACTTGACCATCTTTTGCTGCACTGTGATCAAGTTTGGCAACTGTGGACAGAAATTCTAGATTGGTGGGGTGTCCAATGGGCTACTCCTAAAACAGTGGTTGACCTTCTTTTATGGTGGAAGGATTGGAACCTGAAAAATGAGAGGACAGTGATATGGGAAGTTATCCCCTTGGCAACCATGTGGACAATTTGGAATCTGAGAAATAACCGTGTATTTGAGGAAAAAGAACCCGATTGGATTGGAACTTCAGACCTTATCAAGATTAGAGTTGCATTATGGGTGAAATCAAAAATTGGGGGAAAGGACTATACCATGGATGATTTTATCTTCAGGCTTAAAAGTATCGTTGATTCCTTATAATGCCTCAGTTTGATTTGGATATCTTGTTGTATTATATTCTCTCCTCCATGGATAGATCCTAAAGCTTGAAGCTTTATTGTTCTTATTTCGTTGGCACCTTGCCAACTTGTTTCGTTTATTTCTTTTCCGGGGTCTGAAGTGATCATAAACTTCTTACCCTTTTAATCTTTGTAACCACTCAGAGATTAATAAAATTCTTCATCGTTCAAAAAAAAAGTTGGTATGTTATTTGGTGAGCACTCGCGGTATACATGGGCTATAGATTCAGTTCAAATACTCATTCATTTTGGATATTTTTCCGCATATTGTAACTGGATACTTCTACCCAATCATTGTCTAATGACTCTGATCTCATTTCTGAAGTATGTTTTACAAGTCCCTCTGATAAGTTTGAGTTACAAATGGCAGGACGTGGTATGAAAGGGAAGCTTAATAACGTGATGCTTCAGCTCAGGGTTACTGTCTTTGACTCAAAAGATGAATGTGAGAAGTTGTACCCTTGGCTTTGATTGACTCCAAGAACAGCAAGATCTTTTTTGTGTTCTTCCTTGGTGCCATCCTTAAAAGACCTGGGTGACCATAATTAAGAGCATTCAGCTTGTGCAGCATGTTTAGCTATGCTTGGTTTCTGAACTCTATGTACTGAACTATGTTAATTCTGTTATGGTAGTTGTTGAGAACTCAAGTGTAAAAAGTTGGCTTGAACTGGCTACTCACGAGTGTTGGTATTTTTGTGTTATCCCGCTTTGTTTGCTTTGGTGTTTGAATTAGGAAGTACTTATTCGCCTATGTCTTCAACTATAGTAGAAGATAATGTGGTGGTTAATCTTAGTAGGCATGGATTTATATGCACCGCGAGTCTACTTTGATGATAGTTACCGTGTTGAGAAATGATCGTTCTTGTGTTATGCTATACCGGGTAGACACCTTATGTCCTTGAAAATTATTCAAGAGTTGTGCATGAGTTGCTTTTAACTGGAATTTTCGTCGTGGTTAATAATAACTGTAAAATTGCAGGTGAAAAAAAAAAGATCGGATTTTGATTTTCAGATTGGGAATCCAAAATTTGAATTCGGATCCGGATTAACGTTATCGGATTGGTTAATATCGATTCGATCCGATTTGACCTTATCGGATCCGGATCGAATTGGATCCTATCGAATCGATCGATCCGACCCATTGACAAGCCTAGACTTTGATCAATTTCACCAATTTACAATCATCGAACAAGCAATCAATTAATTTCAGCCTTGTACACGCCTCGTAAAACCCATCTCTCGGCAATATTAGAATTGTATTTGTTACAACCACTGGACTGGTGTTAACAATATGGCCACCACTTAAAATATTGGTTACTAAAACAGTGCCATCTGTTTTGAAGGAAATAAAGGAAGAAAGATTACAATCGGCGTTAGTGTATCAACATCTATATTCGTAGCACTGCTTTGTTCTAGCATCTACTATCAAAGGAGAAGGAAAATTAAGAACAGCGGAAGGTAACTCGCATGCAACATTTTAGTGGTTAACACAGTCTATATTGTCTATATTTTCATATTGGGTCATACCAAATTGTTAACTCTTACACAAAAGAGAGAGAAAATAGCCAATAAGTTCAAGGTACTTGACTTGGCACAAGCAAGAATTGTTGATGACTACAGGACTGAGAATTTGCAAGGAGAAAATCCTACTAAGTCTAATGACTTTCCTTCAATTCAGTTAGATCTTATACTTGTAGCTACAAAGCATTTTTCTCAAGAAAATAAGCTTAGAGAAGGTGGATTTGGTCCAGTTCACAAGGTAAGTTGGTATTGAGGATTTTGTCAAATCTAAATTTTGTCTCGTTTTATATTGCATAATCTAATTTCAGAGTTAAAGCCTTTTTCCAACCACGTCAATGCACCAAGAATGGAATAAGTAATCGAAATTGGTAATCCTAATTCCAATGCATCACATGTCTTGAAAAATTGTATGCAGGGTAAGTTACCTGATGGGAAGGAAATTGCAGTAAAGAGGCTCTCAAGCAA
>CM029275.1:19191846-19293205 GCA_016920895.1 Vaccinium myrtillus | reverse complement strand
CTTTAAGTTCAGAAGGAAATATCTTTAATTGCTAGACTCGCAACATAGAAATCTTGTTAGACTCTTGGGCTGTTGCTTGGAGGGGAACGAGTTAATGCTAATCTATGAATACATTCCCAACAAAAGCTTAGTTACTTTCTCTTTGGTATATATGGACTCTCTTTTAAGTTGTCACTTGTTAATTATTTGAATAAGCATTTGCAATGAGACACAAACAAGACAAGATTTCAATCAAATTAAATGTTTTTTTTTTCTTCTCATTGTTAGATTCAACTAAAGCTGTACAACTGGACTGGAAAAGACACTTTCTCATAATCAACGGGATTGCTCGAGGCCTTCTGTATCTGCATGAAGATTCTCAACTTAGAATTATACAAAGGGACCTTAAAGTTAGCAATATTTTGTTAGATCAAGAAATGAATCCCAAGACATCAGACTTCGGAATGGCAAGGATCTTTGGCGGAAATCAAAATGAAGCCAACACAAACAGAGTTGTTGGAACATAATAACCCTTTCCGTTGTCCAACTTATGTACATTCATACGAAAATTTGTCTATACATCTAACCCAATATTAATTTCTTGCTAATAGACAACAGTGGATATATGGCTCCAGAGTACGCTATGGAAGGATTGTTTTCTGTTAAATCTGATTTCTTTAGTTTTGGAGTTCTCTTACTAGAGATCATAAGTGCGAAAAAGAATAGCAGTTTTTACCTTTCTAAGAATGGTCATAGCCTCCTCACTTATGTAAGTTCCTAGATTATCTCTCCATACTTATCTCTCGATATTTCACATGAGGATAATTTCTTGACTTGCTAAATTTTGAATAGGCATGGAATATAATGTGCAAGGGGGGAAGGTATATTGGAGCTGATGGACCCATTACTGGTGGAATCATATGTACCAATAGAAGTGTTGAAGTGAATCCATATCGCGTTGTTGTGCGTCCAAGAAGACCCTGTAGATAGACCGACAATGTCAACTGTAGTTATTGCGTTGGGAAGCAACAATGTGACACTGCCTCAACCAACACAACCAGTATTCTCTGTTGGGCGCTTAGCTTTGAATTCATCTCACTATCTCAGTCCTTACCAATCGCTAATGTAGTCTCTGGGAATGAGATGGCTTTTTAAGATGTATCATCCTGATAATGTTACTTGCGATTTTTTTTTGGGTTCAGTAGAAAGATTTAACGATTACAGTGTATATTGATGAATACAATCATATGGATTTAGTTTTACCAAATGAAAATGTAAAAGTAGATTTCAATCCAAAAATACGTACTGTGTCTTAATTAATGTTGTGAAATTTTAAATACTCGCAAGCGCACGATAATATAATATAATGTAGGCTTGGTAAGTGTGAGGTCAAACCCAAGGAAATTGTACGATTGGAACACAGTTGAATAACTCAAATAATTTAAAATTCAACTTCCTAATCTAGTACATTGATATTTCAGAATGTGACGAAGGAAACTTCAAAATATAAGAGATGGATTTAAGTACGTAAATAAAACTCTGTTATCGGAATCCATTACATGTCCAATATCAATAATATTTATGCTTCTTAATTCTCCAATTTCTCTACGCAATAAGATGGCGGCAAAGCTTTTTTTACTGTGAAAAATAATTGATAAGTACTCCCTCTGTCCCCTTTTTTAGTGTATACATTTCCATTTTGGGTTGTCCCTTAATAAATGTGTGTTTTAAAAAATTAATGAGTAAAAGTGTGTACAATTATCATTTTACCCTTTTAAAAAGTTAGTGGGTAAAGAGTTAATGGGTAAAAGCGGAGGATAATTTTAGAAAGTGAAAGTAAAAATTGATGTGATAGGTGTAATGATGATATTTCTTTAATAAGTTGGATTTAGGAAGCAACACACTTAAAAAGAGACGGAGAGAGTATAAAATCGACAAAGACTGATCAGCTCAGCTAAGTGCTCTGTTGGCTAGCCTCAAAAGGTCTGCTCGGCCTAATATATTCAAACACTCAAGATAACTATGAATCTCCGGATCCATATCCAAACAATGTGTTTAGCTATGTTGGGACTCTCCCACCCTACTTAAGCTCCCATGGGGATAAATGCAAACAATCCAACCCTTATCAGAGCTCCCCCTCCTACCAGATAAGAAGATTTTTGTAACACCCGTTCCGGGTGTTTAGATTTTAATTCGCGTTTTGAAGAAATTATGAGTTTTGGGCTAAAAGTTAATAGAAATAATAGTAGGAGGGGTGAAGTGTAATTTTGCTAAGATATTTTATTTCTTTACCTATTTTTGGTCTGATGATTATGAATTAGAGAAGACAGAGGGGGAGAGAGAGACCGAAAGAAAAGATAGCAGAAGAAAAAGAATAAGAAGGAAAGAAGAAGAAGAAGAAGAAGAAGGGAAAGATTGGGGAAAACCCAAAATTAAGGTATGGATTGGAGTTTAGTTTCCAAAATCCTTGAGATAAGTTGTTTATTTACAAGTTAATTTGGTATTTTGCATCTCATAAGAGTGATTTGGGGTTTGTTTTTACAAAATTCGTGGAGGGAAGGTGAAGGGGTTCACTGACTAGTTTTATGAAAATCAAATCTGCCATGGCATTTGGAGAATTTTAAGACATGGTTCCTGAATTCGGTATTTTCTGGAAATTTAACTGTAGGTACCCATATGAGTTCTAGACCTTGTGTTAAATTTTCGTGATTTTATGAGAAGTACAGAAAATATGAAAATTCGTGAACCAATCTGTTGTCAGGTTCGTATTTGAGCAGACAGCACTGCCGCGTCTTACGGAAACGTCTATAACTTGGTCTAGGAAGCTTGGAATTTTAATCCGCTTGTTGCGTTAGAAAGTAGACTCGTAAGGCTTTCAGAATTGATATGCCGTGTAGCTTGATTATTTACTAGTAATAGCAGTTTTTGGTTTGAATTTGGTTTGGAATCTGTTTAACAGGTTCTTGCTGTGAGTTTGGGTTTATTTGTTAATTGTTTAAAAATAGCTATCGGATACGGAAAATTCTGTATTTTTAGTATGTTGTCGATGCTTGGGATTACGGTTTACGGTTAAAATATTGGAGTGTTTGGGTGGGTAGATTAATTCTATAAATTCGTGGGCCGCAAGGGTGTCGAGTTGTCGTAAGTGTGTGTAAGCACTTTGTTTGTGGTTGAGCGTAAATTCATTGGACTACTTATGGTCTTAATTAGTGTTTTATCATTGATTGTGAATGATTTTGAGCTAATTGAGGATACATGTTACAGAGAAAGGAACGGGCACGTCTAATGTGTCGAAACAGTAGTTGAACCTACCTTTATTTTTTAGGATTAAGGTGAGTGTTTGATTCACAGATGTTTTTCATTCGGGTTGAACTTGTTAAATGTTATTGTGGATGCGTGCCGAGTTTGACTGTTGTTTAGGCTTCGTGCCGAATTGATTATATATTTCTGTTTAATTTTGTTATATATTGTTGTTGTGGCTGTGTGCCGACTTTTGCTGTGTGCCGATATTGGCTGTGTGCCGATATTGGCTTTTCTGCCGAGGCTGTGTGCCGACTTTGGCTGTGTGCCAAGATAGTTGTGGGTCATGGTTGTGTGTCGGGAAAGGGCAGAGTGCCGAGGATAGTGGTGTGTCGAGGTTGTGTGTCGAGGGTAGCTAAGTGCCGAGTTTGGTTGTGTGACGAGTCCGGTTGTGTGATGAGGTTGTGAAGTGAGAATGGGAGTGTGCTTAGATGCGTGTTGGGAATGGTTAAGCACTAAAGTGGGCTGTGTGTCGTGTTTGTGCAACGGGTATGGTCGAGTGTCGAGATAGGTTGCGTGTTGTGGATGTGTGTTGGTGACGGTTGTGTCGTGTAAATTACGTTTGTTTTCCTTTTGGGGGTTGAATGTAAGTTTGTTTGAACTGCATTTTTGTCTCATAAACACTCCTGGAACCCGTTTCGGGTTTCAGTTTGCAGGTTAATTTTTAGGTGGAGTCCACTGCTAGTCCCATGGTGCGGTCGTGATCTCGTGCGGGGTCCTTTGTCGGGTCAGGTTTGGACTCGCCGAAGCGCTAATCCGGGGCGGGTCGTTACAATTTCGGTCATTGGATTCTATCAGTGTTTATCCATATCAACACCCAGCGATCTTGCATTACAGTTTTAGCAGGACTCTACCTCCCACACCGCCTATATAATTAAACAATGCTCATACGACGAGGATAGGTAATGAACCTTTAGCACTTCATTTGCTTAGGTTTGACTCCTTTATTCTCCACAAATATACTTAGGTATTGGAGGAGTATTGGAAGGCATTGCAGTAATGTCAAGTTCTTCTCCGCAGATGTCAAAACATTTAGTAAATCGATCTTTCAAAACACTGTTAACATCCTTTTTCCACAAATCATAAACTAAATCAAACAAAACACAAAAATCCTTCTAATGTGTCACTGAAAAGTAGGCAAATGATCAAGAAGAACTTTAATCAATTGAAAATATGATATTAATTTGGATTTGTTCAAAGGCAAATGAATTGTATAGACATTATCACATTAAGCAAGTAATTTAAAACTTTAGCGTAAAATACTCATAACGAAAATGAAGACGACAATCTAAATGAACTTGTTGGAATGCATTGAGTAATACAATAATAAAAGACTCGGCGATCAACGTATGATGTGATGTTAGCCGAGCCGCGCGTACGAGCCATGCTTGAACTTGGAGCCCAAGTCAGGATAGTTTATATAAGTGCAGTGATAGGAACCCTAAAAGGTACACACAACTCTCTACTCTTCAACTACTATATGTACTTCTCTCTCTAAAATCACTCACTAGATTATCATAGTGCTTGCCCGGCGGACTTCCAGCTGGACTCTAACTCGGGTGTTGCTTGCATGTGCAGAGTGATTTAAGAAGTCAAGAGGGTGACCTCACGATTGAAAGGCTTCCATCAAGAAGGCCTGATTGGACGACGGCACCAGAGGTGGACCCTTTAATGTTATATAATACTTCCTCCGTCCCAATTTATTAGTTCCTTGTGGGAGTTCGTGCCACTTTCCAATTGATAATATCTCATAATTTATACTATTGTTTTACGTGATTTTGAAATTATTGTTTTATAGAACTAATTGAGATCTATCAAACAAGATTTTTATTGAATATTATAAAAAATTACTAATTTAAAGTTATTACTATCTTTTATTCAATTATAATAGAATGAGGGACCAAAATTTGAAGATAGAGGGGCAGGTCGAAAGTAGTTTTTTAAATGAAAAAGGATAGTTGCTTTTTCCTCTTTTCTGGCCCTACCCAATTACTTGTTGGTCACTAGTAAACCATGGCCCCACTTCCAAACCCAATTCTCAAATCACGTGAAGTACTTGGTTTATGTATTCTCATTTACGAACTTGATTCCATGCTTGTCGCTTTTGTGATCCATAATAAGCTTGCCCCATTTCTCAATTCATTTGATCGGTACGTACCATATGAAATTCTCAATTTAACACCGCATTCCATTCAATTATTCCGCAAGTCCTGAAACAAGAAAAACGAGTATCAAACTCTAAGTAATACAACACATAACAAAAATAAATTAGGGGCTATTAATAGGTACATTTATGCCGCTATCAAAAAATTATGAGTAAAGTACATGGGTGTTGGGACTGATTAGAATTGTAATCAATATATATATGCTCTGTTTACTTGACGATCATCGTCATTCTTTGTTTAAAAATTAATGCATTCATCTTCTGTGCAAAAAATCAAGTTGAATTGATATCCTTGTGGCCTTGATCAAGTTGAATTGATCACAAAAGAAACATATTTTCGTGCAACCACTTTTGAGATTTTCTCACCAATTGAAAAAATTAGTTGAGATCATCTTTAAATTCGAAGAAAATAATTACTAAAAAAATAAGCACGAAAAATACCTTGACTTTTATTCTACAAAATTCAAGGCTTTTAGAGAATTATGGGGTTGATCAGATGGTAGTTTGATTGACATGGATAACAGAGGTCTGGAAGAACTCTGTAATTTGAACGTCCGAATATTTTGCAACTTTGCGCGAATAGTTTCTTTAAAATTCAGACTGTTCAAAACACTTTGGACGGTTTAGATTCACTCACTACACCCTATAGTGAGTTTGGCTCACTACAGGCCCCGCTTCCAGGGCCGAAATACCCCTGGATCCGCCCCTGCTGCAGACGAGAAGCATCACATAGTCAACAATTGACAACTCCAGTCAACAATTGACAACTCCAGTCAACAATTGCGTAATTACGACCCAACCATCCTCAATGAATGGTTGAAAGGGTATCGAGATATTTCCTTATTCATTTCCATGATTTGGTTCAAGAATTCAGGCGTCGTTTCCCCAAGTCACTTTTCCTCTTTCCTGAAGATGTTGGAGATCGAACCCAGCTTGATTTAGTCAAAGAAGATCTGCTGGGCAAAAATTCACTACTAAAATAACCATCCCCTTTTAACGAGAGATGATGATGCCTGTAGTTTCTTCTCTGCTGCTGCTCCTTATGGCTCGCAGCAGCCTAGTTACGGCACAATTAACAGTTCTCCACAAGATGTGCTCCAACGCCAGTAATTTCACGGACGGTAGCCGATTTGAATCCAACCTCGACGGCCTCCTTGACCGAGCACTCAAAAACGAAGACAGTGATTTCCTCTCCTTGTTCAACGAAGGAGAAGAGCCCGACAAAGTTTACGGCCTGTTCCTCTGCAGACGCGATGTTCCAATCACAGACTGCAAGAAATGCATCAACACCGCAGGCCAAGAGATCTTAAAAGAATGTCCCTTCAAGAAAGAAGCAATCATTTGGTATGATCAGTGTATGATTCGGTATTCGAACAGATCATTTTTCTCTGTCGCGGAGACGCAGCCTGTTGTATGTTTGCCGAACCCAGAAAATGTAACTGAGCCGGATCAATTTACCGAAATTTTGGACAATATGTTTGCAAACCTGGCCAGTGCTGCTACTTCGAATGCCTCGAACCGGATGTATTCAACCAACGAAACCGACGTTGGTAATTCTACAAATCTGTACGGTATGGTGCAGTGCCAGCCTGATTTGTCACCGGTGCTTTGTAGTACCTGCCTCAATGACATTGTGCCTGCGGTACGTGCCTGCAGTGCCGGGAAAAAAGGAGGGAGAGTACTTGCACCAAGCTGTAACGTACATTATGAGCTTTATGCCGCCGGCGGCCGTAGTGGTGAGTAATTATAACAATACTATATACACAATTCTAAAACACTCGCAACTTATATACTGGGGTTAGGGGTAGGGGTAGTACCGTAGTAATTAAGTTAGTTCATAAGGTCCAAAAGTTGTCAATGGCCCTGTTGGTTGATCTGCCGAGTTAGTGTAGTCCCAACAATTTTATTGATTGCATCTTCATTCGTATCTCGCCCAATCTTCATTTTGAAAGTTTGAAATAATATTGCAGTATTTTATTGACAAAACAAGTTTGGACTTTGAAGGGTACGCTACAAGCCTACAACGAGAGCGCAAAGACGACTCTGAAATCACAAACTATTTATTTTCTAGACGAGATTGAGAGTAAGAACGTAGAGCAAAGATTTAGAGAGAAAGCAGAGATATTTTAAAGATTATGGCAACAAGTTTCTTCATCACCTTCATCGAGCAATATGAATCTACGTGCGTGTGTGGATGTGTTCAGAATTTACGGCTCCTATTTGTTTTGAAAAATAGGGCTAGCCGGCAATGAAGACCACTGCAGTGCAAGTTGTTATCATAACTTATCTAACGCTTACAACATGTTTGATGAAAGTCAGAGAGAGAATTTTCCTCTTGGACGTAACTGGCTACTGTGGAAGACTAGTATTTATCAGACACTCTTTTTTTTAGGTAAATTATTCTCAGGACACTGGCTCGTAGATGAACACAATTCCCTAAAGTGCTTATGATGAGAAATATTTTTGATACATTTATAATGGAGAGTATCAAATTACTGTGAACTACCAAATCCGTTTATGCATGAAGTTGTACTCTGCAACACTAATTATGTAACTGCATAAATTTGCACATTGTTCCCAATATACATGTAATAGCAGTCCTTTGAATTTCACCTATTTTTAGTCATGATTAGAAGGAATTGAATTCCGGTTTTGTGCATAGCTTCTAATACCCGTCGTTTGGCTATGTTGGGATCTTATTTTTTACAACCATTGGACTACTGTTAGCAATGTGGCGACGACTTAAATAAAGATTACTAAAACAGTGCCATCTGTTTTGAAGGAAATAAAGGAAAAAAGATCACAATCGGCATCAGTGTATCAGCATCTATAGTGGTAGTGCTGCTTGGTTCCGGTATCTATTATCGAAGGGGAAGGAAAAGAACAGCGGGAGGTAACTGCAACATATAACTGCAACAATGTAAAGGTTATCACAATTTATTTTTTCAGATTTTGTCAGCCCTATATTGTATATTCTTCCACAGAAGAGAAAGGAAATAACCAAGAAAGTTCAATTACTTGACTTGGCACAAGGAAGAATTGTTGATGATTACAGCACTGAGAATTTGCCAGGAGAAAAGCCTACTAAGTCTCATGACTTTCCTTCGGATTCAGTTAGATCTTATACTTGCAGCTACAAAGCATTTTTCTCAACAAAATAAGCTGGGAGAAGGTGGATTTGGTCCAGTTTACCAGGTAATTTAATACTGAGGATTTTGTCAAGTATAAAAGAGGCTTTTATGCGACCACGACAATGCCCCTATAGTGGAATAAGTAATCAAAATTATTAATTCTACTTCAAATGCATTGCATGTCTTCGAAAATTGTTTGCAGTGGTACGTTACCCGATGGCGGTGGAAATTGCAAAAGAAAGAGGCCATTTGTCAAGAAATTCTGGCCAAGGACTTCAAGAGTTCAAGAACGAAATATCTTTAATTGCTAGACTGCAACATAGGAATCTTGTCAGACTCTTGGGCTGTTGCTTGGAGGGGAACGAGTTAATGTTAATCTATGAATACATGCCCAACAAAAGCTTAGATTACTTTCTCTTTGGTATGCACTATCTTTTGTGTTGTCACTTGTTAATTGGAAAAACATTTGCAATGAGACACAAACAAGACAATATTTTAATCAACTTGATTTTTTTTTTCATTGGTAGATTCAACTAAAGCTGCACAACTAGACTGGAAGAGACGCTTTCTCATAATCAATGGGATTGCTCGAGGCCTTCTGTATCTGCATGAAGATTCTCGACTTAGAATTATTCATAGGGACCTTAAAGTTAGCAACATTTTGTTAGATCAAGAAATGAATCCCAAGATATCAGACTTCGGAATGGCAAGGATCTTTGGCGTAAATCAAAGTGAAGCCAACACAAACAGAGTTGTTGGAACATAGTAAGCCTCTTCGGTGTCCAACTTATGTATTCATACACAAATTTGTCTATCCATCTAACCCAATATTAACTTCTTAATAATCGATAACAGTGGATATATGGCTCCAGAGTACGCTATGGAAGGATTGTTTTCTATTAAATCTGATGTGTTCAGTTTCGGAGTTCTCTTACTTGAGATTATAAGTGGGAAAAAGAACAGCGGTTTTCACCTTTCTGAGAATGGTCATAGCCTCCTCACTTATGTATGTTCCTAGACTTCTACTTATCTCTCTATATTTAATGTGTATACTGAATATTATTCATGATGATAATTTATTGACTTGCTAAATTTTCAATAGGCATGGAATATATGGTGCAAAGGGGAAGGTATATTGGAGCTGATGGACCCCTTACTAGTGGAATCATGTGTAGCAACCGAAGTGTTGAAGTGTATCCATATCGGGTTGTTGTGCGTCCAAGAAGACCCTGCAGATAGACCGACGATGTCAAGTGTTGTTCTTGCGTTGGGGAGTGACAATGTGACGTTGCCTAAACCAACACAACCAGCATTCTCTGTTGGGCGCTTAGCTTTGAATTCATCTCAATCCCCACCAAATGGTATTGTAGTCTCTGTGAATGATGTGACTTTGTCAAATGTATCACCCCGATAACTTGCGATTTTTCTTTTGGTTCAGTAGAAAGATTCATTGATTGGCTCAATGTAAATTGATGAATATGATCATGTTGATGTAGTTTTACCAAATTAAATTGTAAAAGTACATAAAAAAAAAGTCTACAATTCGATCCACGAAATTACGTATTTGTCAGTCCTGAGTTTTTTCTTTTGTACTTTGGGAGTCTGGGACATGGGTTTTTTTTTTTTTTTTTTTTGATCGGCAGGGACATGGTTTTGATTATGGTGAAAAAAAAGTTATATATTACTATAAATATGAGCATAAAAGCGTAAAAAAATTGCATGGATCTAAATTCGAGTCTTCTGGCTACTTGGCAACTCTTGTCAATCAAAGAATGCAAGAGGCCAAATCTTGACGAAAATACCATCACTTATTATTATTATTATTATTATTATTATTATTATTATTGTTAATAATCCTTAATAGGAGTTTTGTTTAGGGCTTTTTAAGGTTGTCTATTAGGTTTGGTTTAGATCGGATTTTCACATTATTGATGTGAAAGGAAAAAAGAAATTAATATCTTGTAGGGTACTTGGCATCCACCTTGAAATTTGAAGTTGGACACCAATTGACCGACAGTTGAGGTGCGAAAGCTGCGTGGAAATTTTAAAAGAAAGCATAAGAATTTGTAGAATATGTAACAACTAATTAAACGAAGCCCAACATATGAAAATACTGTTATCCTTTGCAAACAACAAAGCAAACCTTTAAACAGCTGCTTTGGCTAAAAAAACCGAAGTGGTTTATTTTTTTGTCCTTGCTCAAAAAATTTCCCGCATTTTTTAGTTTTCCGTCGATTTTTTATGGTTTATTGGTTCATTTCGACGAGAGGAATCTAAAAAGAATAAAATTATCAACCAAACTTATATTTTTGTGAATAAAGACAAAAAAAATTAGATTATTTTTGTATTTAGTGAACTTTTTTTTAATTTTAGTTATAATTTTATACTTTTTAGATTATTCTTGTCACCAAACCAATAATTTTGAAAGAGAGAGATGCTGTTCATTGAGAGAAAATACTAACACATACACAAGAAATCTAGAGCAACTACTCGTATCGCTTGATTTTATACCTTGTGGGTTTTGTAGTTAATGGGCCTACAAGTAAATGCATTCACACACAAGGATGCACTGCAAAATCCCGGTCCTAAAAACCCACGGGATATGGTTGAATTACCTTTATTATTTTAGAAAGGGCTCGACAGGATCAAAAATAGTTATATGATAGATAAACGTGATACTATGGGCATACACCCTTGTAATATAAAGCGTACGGTTGATAAAAATGTGACATACTGTATAAAATGTATACGCACCTCTCCCATATAACAAATACGACTAACAGTATTTGAGGCACGGTATAATATTATGAGTTTTGAGAATTTTCTTTAGGAATCCAACACTACCTCGATAACCCTCGTATTTAAATTAGCTTATGTTGAAATTTTGAGAATTTTCGGAGACTAAAATCCAGACTGTTCCGGACAGAAATTTGAAAAGCGCGCTCAAAAATTTGCCACGACTCTAACGTGGCTATTTGTGTTTTTTTATTTTTTTATTGTCTTATTGTCAGCCCACTTGCTAACAATAAAAAAACCCATATACATATACTGGGACTTTTATATAGTACTGTAGTAAACAAAACTTAAAGAAGAAGAGAACGAGACGCCTAAAACCCCGCGTCGCCGACTGCCGCTTCCCATTCCATTGGATTTCGCCGGAAATTCCACACCTCCTCTTACGGTAATCTAACTCTCCCTCTCTAATTTACATGGGATTAATGTTATATGTGAACTCTTGAGCCAAATGGGGCTTAACCCACCCAAATCCTTACAGTACATGAAAGCTGTGTGACCAGCAGCCATGTCTGCCGGCCACCCACAGCTGCTCCGACCACACCTCTCTTTCCTCTACCAGACCTCTCTCCATCTCTTGTGTCCTCTTCTGTACCCTACACATTAATCCTTACAAATCCAAAACCCCCTCTTTCTGATGGAAATTTAGAATCGATTGAAACCCTCAAATTGACATTTGTTATCAGTAATCACGTCCTTAATTAAGGTATATGGACCTTAGTAACCGTCAATTGAAGCCCAATAGAGTCGCCGGCATCAGTATGAGAATTCTCCTTTTGCACCATATAGTCATAATCCCTAACCTAGCAGATTGTTGGAATTCGATATTTAAACTATGCTTTTCCTTATACTTATAGCTGTATTGGGCAATAACAGATTAAGATATGTAAACCCAATTAGATAAGTAGTAATCTTTTACGTTTGTTATAGGTGCCGGTGAATTGGAGTAGTTTGTACTTGAGCAAATTGGACACATTTTTTTGGTGAGTTTCATATCGTACTTTGGATTCATGCATTTTGCTAAATGATTTGGAATGATATTTGTGTTGAAATCACTGGGAAAAATACATAACTCATGTTTTCTATGGGAGGTGATCTCCAATGTTTCAGAAATGGTTTTGCATATGTTTACGTTATACTTTAGAGTTTAGACCATGGCAATATGTTTGAAAGATTGGAAACTTGATTTGCTGAGACATGCTTGTGAGGATATGACTTATTCGAACGGTGTCCCGGGTATTGATATCATACCACTCTCTAATAGGGTCGCTCCCCAACCGACTGACATAAAAGGAAAACCATTGAATGGGAGTATTTGAAATTGGCATGTGAAAATAAAATTGGGTCCTCTTTCTTGGACCAAAAGAAATGGTTCTTCTAGACAAATGTATATGATGTAGTATTATTTGCTTTATTAATTGTTTTTATCTTTGGCAAATCATGACTGGTTCGACACTTGTATTTCTATGGTCAAACTTGAAACATTGGTATATGTTTCTCACCCGAGCTTCGGCTTATGAAAATCTATTTTTTCCCAGGTTGATAACAGGTGGTGGTTATGTATAGTGGATCGAGTAGCAGCTGTAGATGTTATCTTGTGAATAAGGAGTGTGTTTTTTTTTTTCTTCCTCTTTTTAAAGTTCTGTAGACATGTCTAGCAGTTGTCATATGAGTTATGTAAAGTTTTGACACTTAGTTGCTCTGGAGTTGTATATAAATAAAAAGTTTCCGCTGTCATTTTGTTTTATGTTTTGAAATGCTTTGATTGTTAAGAAGGTTGAGGCCTTGGTGACTATGTCACCGGCTAGTCATGTGACCTATATTGGAATTGGGACGTGACATGCACACAACTAGGGTATCCTACCCAACCCGTTTTTTCATGGATTGAGATATGGTATTAAGTCCGATATATAGGATAGGATTGGGTTGAGTTTTTAAGTCTATTTAATGAATGAGATGGGCTTGAGAAAAATCCCTTAAAATGGATGCCGAGTGCCTGTAGCAACTCCAAGGTGCTGCACCATGCAGCCCGCCTCCAAAGTGACGTCATTTGGGGGCAACTAAGGAGGGTAGTCTACATATGGTCATGTCAAGCTGTAAGGACCCGTAATGTTAAATGTTTTCAGAAAGTAAAGTTGGGAAAATTTGAGGAATTTATTAAAAGGTTAAATGGAAGTTTAATGTGTGAAAATTGGAAAGTGGGGACTTGTAGGTAGCACCTTGCCAACATAAGAGGTGTGTTGTGTAATGTTTTGAATTTGAAGTATATAAGGGAGGGAGGGAGAGAAAATTCAAGAAAATTCATTCTCTCCCCCCATTTGTAGAGGCCGGCCTCGTTCCCCCCTTCTCTCTCTCTCAAAATTTCTCACCTTCCTCACTCAAATTGTAACGCCTCGAAAATTGGGTACGTTAATAAATAAATTTCATAATTTATTTAAATAAAATGCAACTTCATTAATAATATTAAAGAGTACTTAAAATTTTTGCCGGAAAACTTAAAAGTAAACCAACTTATTACAATTGAAACGAATTAAATTCTAACAGTGTGAAAAACTTAAACATTTATTAAAAGTTCAACATAAATAAGGACAGAGCCATCTAGCTAAATCCCTACTGATAAAGCCACGGGTCCACCACTTGTTCCCCACATAACTGCTCCATTGCCTCAAATTCAGTTGGCAGCTCTTCATCTCCTTCTGTACCTGGCGTTAGGGACGCCAGAACCACAAAAGTAGCACCGTGAGTGATTTAATTATACTCAATAGGGTACCGAAACTACCCTTTTACAAAAGATTACTCATGCAACAATCAAACATATAAAACATAAATTTTTAAAGCATAGGACAGCCTGATTGTCACAACATGTCTCAAAAATAGTGGATTCAGTAGATTCAAAATTCTCATTATCAATCTTAAGGTTTCACAACCCAAACGTCATGCACCTCATGAATTCAGTATCTCATACCAATTCATCAGGCTATCCGATATCGGTTCTCATCCACAATATAAACAATCTATTGGGCTCCCGTCCACCATGCCTAGCTCTCCAGGCCCATGGCACGGCTCAATACCCCTGAGAGTATATTGCGATAATTGGCTCAAGACTCATATCGGATACAACGTCTCATCCCCACATTCGATAAACAACCACACATCTTTTAACCATTTATTTAATTAATCACAATAATTAATTAACACATGATAAAGGATTTAATAATTCCAGGAAGCCAAAACATCACATGCGTCTAATTATAGCCTGTGACTAAAAGTTTAATAAAGAAATGGAATAACTCATGCCAACAAGTCAATTATCTATCTAGTCACTAAAAATAGCAAACGAGTTCCAAAAATCATGAAATTTTACAGTAAAATAGTTCATCAAATTTAACACAAGTTCACTGTTTTGAGAAAATCCTAAATCCAATCCTAAATAGAGCAAAATAGTGTTTTAGGTCAAGCAGTGAATCTGTTCCGAAACTGTGCAGTTCAGCAAACTTTGAAAAATCATAACTAATTCTACGAATCTCAGATTGAGACGAGTTCTATATGAAAGTTTCTTAACTTTTCGAGATCTACAACTCTTCCGTTATGAGTTTTACTCGAGTCTGACCCGAAATGGTCCAAATATTTTAAAAACAGAAACTGTATACATCCTTCACATATATTTTTACTTTTCACACAAATCCAACAACATGATTCATTAACGATTCATTTTCTGCAGAAATCACACCAAACTATAACTTCCCTAAACAGCCCACAGTATATGATATAAACACAAATCACGTAGGAAGTATTCCTAAGTAAAAGTTAACTTCCGGAAACCCTACCTTTCTTCTGACGACTTAGCGCGAGGAACGGAAAAATCAAGAACTTCAATAATCGCAAATATTATTCTGAAAATAGAAAAATTAAAGTGAGAAGGATTTGCAGCCGTGTGGTGAAAGGCGAGAAATTGAAAATCAATTAATTCTAAGAAAAGAAAAATAAAGAAGTGGAGTGGTGTTTGAATAGTCAACACAATTAAAATAATTGATAAAGAGAAAGAGGACAAGATGGATGAAGAATCTGGTGAAAATAAACAAGTGGAGTTCCTCTCAAACGGCGTCCAGAAGTCTGGGCGTGGATCTTCTGCAAGGCAGTAGAAGTACTTGAAGCACTCGTCAAATGAATGCTCCTTAGGAGCAAGTGACTGCAGGTACAATCCGCAGAAGACCTTATCCTCTGATTTTCTTCTCTGTTTCTGTTCCGGCGTCTCCTCAGGGGCTAAGTCAGAAAAGTAAAACCATGCCCAGAATTGCAGCAACCATAGGGGACCTGTGCAGCCAGATATTTTACGATCCACTAATTCTTTCATACACCTGTAGAAGTGGGCAAAGAAAATTGGGGCTAGAGCAATCTCCTGACCAACAGAGAGAGCTTTGGCCAAGTCGGTGTAATACTTAGTGATCTTCAAATTAATGCTGCAGAAGACAAACCTGTTTAACTAGTAGATCAAGAAGGCTATGTGCTCCATCTCGGAGACTTCAACCTTGGCGTCAGTCACAGCGTTCTGCTCCAAAAAATAATTGAAGGTAATATCCTTTTTCTTGGGATATTAAAAACTTACTTTGGGAGGTTCTAGGGCATCGTTAGCTTCTATGCCATGAGGACGAAGGCTCGTGATGAATGCCACATCTTGAAGTGTTGGCGTCATAGGTCCACAGGGGAAGTGAAAGGCATTCGTGTTAGGAGACCAGAAGAAGGCAAGGGCGCTGATAAGGGCAGTATCAGGGGGTGGCATGTCATAGCTCATAAGTATGGCGTTGTAAATCCCAACTTTCTTCCAAACAGTTCTTTTCGCCTTTTCAACCATAACCAACCACTCGTTATACTCTGAAGTGGAGGTGACCCACACCTTGAAGGGCCTCGATTTTGAATAGTTTTCCCAATCTGGGGCCCAATCTGTTGTAGATCGGGCCAAGGGAAGAGGAATGTCATGTGGGTAATGTTTGTCCAAAAAGTCTGGAAATTCGTCTGTAAAGCAAGGCCCTAGCCCGTATTTGTTTAATCCAGAAGAATGTTCAGTTTGGTCGGGTACCTGAAAGAGAATCTCCTCGCAAATGTTGGGCTTGTGCTCTATAATCAACTTCTTCATCACTGTGCCTGTGTTATTTTCATCTTCAACAGAAGCCTGTGCTCGGAGAGTGGCCATGGTGAAACTTTTTCTGCTACAGTAGCAAGCTTTTGGCTATGGCGGTGAAAAGGTAAAGGTAGAGAGAGAGAGAGAGATTGTTTTTACTGTGGAGCGTATATTTCTTGTCTCTCTCTTAAATCCTTTTTATGGATACGTATTGGAGTATCTCGAGTATTCCGGAAATAATTCCCAAACCAGTCTAGTCATGCCACGTGTGGGGATAAACGGTAACAAGAGTCCTGCTCGGTTCAGTTTCTTCTAGCCGTTATCTCCAAAACATTTAAGGACTCTTGTTGCATTTATCGCCTAAAACATGTTTTTAATAAACTCCATTTTATTTTAAAATAGAGTTTATGGGGGGCAGTGTTTGTACCATAATTTTTAAAATTTGTACACGTGGCAAATAGATTGGATGGGAGTTATTTTTATTTAATTCGGACTTAATGTAATGGCCGAATTATCTATAATTTAGGAGATAAGTTTATTGCCTAAATTGTAGGGAAGTGGTTTTTATCTAAAGCAAGATGATAAGGGCTGAAATTAACATGTGTTAATTGTATTGAGAACATGGGTAGTTATTTTCGGCCAACTAAAGGACACATGTCACCTCCTCATGCATTTTCAAGAAGATACCGAAGTGGATGCAAGACATGAGCGTAATGGCTAGAGATCATGGGTTGTTACATTTGGAAGTTACAATTGGACCCAGAGGCTATAAATACAAACATTTGTGCAACATTGCGGAGGTCCAAGCACCAACAAAGCTCACCGCAGCAAATTAATTTAGTTTATCTCCTAACTCTCAGTTAGTCGATCGATTTTTCTTTCTTCTACCTATGTCTATCTTCTACCTCTCCCTCGTCTCTTCTTCTTCTCTTCTTCTTCCTCTATGTAAAAGTTAGTCTATCTTCAATTGTGGAAGTCCTTGTTCACGGCCCACGAACCGTTGTAACTTTAGTTCCTCTTTTAGTCAAGTTTCACATTTGCTTGAAAGAAGTTGGTAGTTTCAGGCGTTTTTCCTTATTTTCATTGGAGATTCACATCTCCTGGCACGCCCTCGCATCTTCTACACCACCAGGTGTTGACCATCCTCTTTTCTCCCGTCCTTGGAGGAATTGGTGGCAACAAAAATAAGGAGAACATTAAATTAACATCAAAAAAATTCAACGGCAATAATACCCCACGCTTGAAATAATGGTAAAGGACGGCAAGAACAAATCTATCGAAAATAACTATTACGAAGAAGGGCAAAAAAGCCACAAAATGTTATGATCCAGTGCAAGGTATGAGACTTGTCCCACATCGGGAGTATGGGCTCCTGGTGGGGGGTTTATAAGTCCCTGGGCACCCTTTCCCCTTGAGCTAGCTTTTGGGGGCGAGTTCTACCCAAGGGCTTGTAACATTGGTATCAGAGCAGGTCCCTCCTTGGAAGAGGCCGCCACGGGTGTTGTCGGAGGTGCCGGAAGGGCGACCTGCCGCCGCGGACGTCGGCTCTGAAGGGGTTGGGTTTGTTATGATCCAGTGCAAGGTATTGGACTTGTCCCACATCGGGAGTATGAGCTCTTGGTGGGGGGTTTATAAGTCCCTTGACACCCTTTCCCCTTGAGCTAGCTTTTGGGGGCGAGTTCTACCCAAGGGCTTGTAATACAAAAAGAAAGGACGAAAAAGGATGAGAGTTTTTCTTTTTATTATTGGTAGGATACTCACGCATGAGTGTTACTAGAAGGATTTGTATGTGCATATTTTCAAATTGTATCTTTTTTTTTTGGGTGGAAGAAATTTCCACACCAACACCCTCTAATTTCCTGTAGCAGGGAACACTGCAAAGGAAAAAGCCATCCGATTGAGTACGGCCTCATTGACCACTTCCAAGTCGTCGGAGATACACCCATGATTTCAAATCTCCCCTCTCCAGTTTCCACCACTTATTTCTTTCTCCCTCTCCAAATCTCATGACATTTATCAAAATTAACACCCCAACAATGAATAATTTGCTCCCCAAACCGCCAAGAGAAGCTCTGTTTGTTTACACGATTTTCTTGCTCATCCTCTGCTCAATAATTAAAGCACAGCCAAATTTTAAATTCTTAGATATAGACTGCCCAAACGCAACCCTTCCCACAACCCCCACTTACGCCCAAAACAGCATGTACCAAACAAACCTCAACACCCTCTTATCCGTTCTCTCCTCCAACTCCAACAATTCCAATGGCTTTTACAACTTCACCGCCGGCAGCAGCCCCCCAGACGTTGCCTACGGCCTCTTCCTCTGCCGCGGCGACTTCTCCACCGCCGATTGTCAATACTGTGTTGTTTCCGCTTTAGGAAGTGTAGTCGAACGGTGCCCCTGGTCGAAACGGGTCTCGATCTGGTACGACCCGTACTGCATGATCAGGTACTCCAACGAGTCCATCTTCTCCTATCCGGACGAAGGATTGCAGATAGCTTTGCGCAATACGAAGTACGGAAAGAATGAGATCCTTACTAGTACGGAAATTTTGATAAAGGTATTACCCACTCTTTCATACACGTTTTAAAGGATTCTAAACACTCTCTCGTATGACTGATGTCATTTAAAAAAAATTGAGAAATTTTAGGATACCGGAAAATTTTACATGAAATAATTAAAAAAAAAAACAAAATTAATCAAACTTCTCACAGGTAGTGATCAGTAGACCACACGCGAAAAGATATCCTTTCTTACTTTGTCCATTTATTTTCATGATAATATTAAAGGCAATTTTTTTGGCGTGAATATTTTTCAAAAAAATTGTTATAAACATATTTGTTTGCAAATTAAATATTTTTAAACCACATAAATATTCTCATTCAAATAGACAAAAAGTAGGGTGAATATGACTAAGTATCGTGGGTTTATCAATTACCAAGAGTTAAATAAATTTCCGCCAAAAGAACTTAGTAATGTTTCCATATCTTGTGTTAAGTATAGCCGTATATTGTGGTAAGTGTTAGCAAAAGAACGGGTAAAATCAGTATTTATGGCAAGTACAATTGCGTTTTTTTGGCGGGAACGGGGCAAAACCATCTTGTTTTTAGCGAATACACCTTACTTTTTGTGCGTAGTTTTAATCTAATGGCTGAAATTTATGCATTTTTAAATCTAAAGGTCCATATTTACGGGGGCATGGGCGCCCCAATACAACTCTGGGGCACCATAGAAAATTTCCTTGACTTGAGTCACATAAAAAACTGTGGTAGGCTTGGACACCAACCGACTCTGGTGGCCGGGGTTCAAGCTTTATTCTCCTAAACCTTTTTTGCCTTTTTGATTTTTGTGTTTCATTTGTTTTTTTTGAATTTTTGTTAGATTCACACTATATTTTTTGAATTAATTATCTGTTTCGACGAATAGAGTCTAAAATAAAATAAAAAAATTATAGCCAAAAGCAAAAAAAAATTTACTAAATACGAAAAAATATGAAACAGTTCTCTTCATATTATATGAACTTTGTCCAATTTTGATCCACATTTTTACTTTTTTTGATTTTTTTCGTAGGTATGAATAATTAATCTCCCAAAACAAAAACGACGAAAAGTTGAATAAAAAATATTGAAAATAATCACTAGACAAAAAGCTTAGAATAATAAAGCCGGAATAATTTTTCGTAGCGACTGACAAGTACTTGATTGAAATGTATCTGTTAAATGTAATTTGTTCGCGTGACCACGGGTGTCTGGTTAATTCGATTTTTTTATGTGAATTCATTGACATATCTCTATTTTAATTTTATGTACTCCATCTGTCCTATAATTTGAGTTCACTTTTTATAATTTAAGTCTTGGAGGAGACTTGCATCTATAATACTAATGTATTTAAGGGTGAGTTTCAATACGGTATTTTTGGTATTTTCTTGTAGCCAAAAGCTGGTATAGTTTCCACTAAATGGTACTCCCTCCGTCCCTATTTAAGTGATGATGTTACTATTCCAGCTGGATTCGAAAGTTGTTTATAATTTTCAATCTATATTACATAAAATATGCAATATGGATCTTGTTTTATAGAAATCAATGAGTTTTAAAATACAATTTTTTCAAAAGTACATAATATATTATAGATTGAAAGTTATAGACAATTTAAAAATAAAGTCAAAAAGTGAAAGTGGTCACTTAAAAAGGGACGGAGGGAGTATTTTTTTGAGGTATGCGAAGAGAATGTCTTGTGTTGAAATGCGTGAAAACTAAAGAAAATAAGAAAAATACCGGAAATACTAAAAAATACCGAAAATACCTTAATAGAAATTTAGTCTAATTGAATCAAATTCAAACTGATTTGAGACCTATTAAGATTTCATGGAATATTTTTTTTTTAATCTTTCAAAAAGTGGATATGTATTTTGAATTATCTCAAATGGAAAGATGAACTCAAGTTATGGATCAAAGGAGTATTTATTACTAATACATCTCAAGTTATGAACTCAGGCTGTGTTTGGATGACCACAATTTCGAGTAGGAATAGGAATACGATTAGGAATTGGATTCCTGAACGAATTGCATTTTGGTGTTTGGATTAATTCAGTGATTTTATGTGGGAAACAATTATTTTGGAAATTTATTATAGTCAACATTTATTTTCTTTTTTTTAATGAATGAGTAAGGAATCTGAGATTTCCGTGGGATAAGGGAGGGACCAGATTTCCACTCTGTCTGGGAATGTGATTCCTGGTTGAATATATTATCAGGAATCACATTTCCATTCCTGTCTCTGCCAAACTTCGAAGTCAAAAAAACCTGGCATCACATTCCCGTTCTTGTCTCTTCCAAACGTTGGAATCATGGATAGAAGGCATCACATTCTCATTCTCCCTCGAGATTACTGTAATCCAAATTGAACCAAGTTATGGATCAAAGATGAACCCAACCACAGTGCCAAATCTCCTCGTTAATACTCCAAATTCGTGTATCTCGATAGTTTGGACTTTGGTTTTAAATTTTTGGCCTCTTCGATAATTTTACTTCAAACCCTTCAAAATTAAAATCAAACTTTTTTCTTTTTAAATCACAATCCTTCAAAGTAATTATGCAGCTTGCTCCCTCTGTATATATCAATTTTCTGCGTTTGGCACCAGCTGGGTTTGAGTACGAGAGGCCTTAACCTTTTGTCTTTCTAGTAGTGTGGTTTCTGTCTTTCCTTAATTTTGCGGTATGCTTTTTGGTTGTTATTCTAATATCAACTTTTGGCAAACCAAGTAACTCACTATTAGTATGAATTATACATTTGAAAAGGTGATGAAAGATATTGCCGCTAAGGCTTCAAGGGATGAATCGGGTAAAAAATTTGCGAGAGCAGAAATCTACTACTCGTCTTTTGAAGCAGTGTATGGATTAGGGCAATGCACGCCGGATTTGTCTGATGTCGATTGCAATAACTGCCTTCAGCATTGTATCTCGATTTTTCCTGGTTGCTGTGCTGCAAGTTTAGGTGCGAGAGTTCTGCTTCTGAGCTGTTATGTCCATTATGAGACGTATCCGTTTTACAATTATAGTGTCGGTGCCCCTCTGCCGCCCGCTTCGCCACTCCTCCCTCCACCTCCTCCGCTGCCCGCTTCGCCACTCCTCCCTCCACCTCCTCCTACTCCAAGTAGCTCTGGTAAAGTTTTTTCTTATTTTTTTTTTTATCTTTTTTACAGTATGGATTTGAAATTTTGAAGTTTTTAGAATAGTCCAACAACCTTAGTAAATAATATGTTACTCCTTACGTTCCATATTCTCGGTTCTTGCGTTTGGACTTCTCCAGATATTACTTTGAAATGTCGAAAGCTAAAAATTTTAAGTTTCTACATCTATACATTATAAAAACATTTAAAAGTGGAGTCTTATTAAGAAATAATGGTAATAACTTGAATAAAAATACACGAAGTAACGAGTTCGTCTAAATTTTCACGAAGAAGCGTATGTGTTTATAATTTGAAACTACAACTGATACAAGCGATCCGTTCAGCTTGTTAAAACTCGGTAAATCAAGATCAGTCTGTTTTTTTTTTTAACTGCAAAAAAGAATTTATTAATTTTTGGAAACAGATTACAAAAATCGAAAGAGAATGAGATAAAAAACATCATAAAGCTCGGAAGCAATCCAACAAGTTGGCACCCAACTAAACGAAAATCATATACCACTACGAACCCAAGAGGAATAAATAGTTAACAACATGCCAACCAAAAAACAGAACCATAATGTGGACCTGCACCCCGCCCCCGCGGTATGGTACGTTAGAGGAGCGCGGGCGGTTGATAGGTCCAAATTGGCCACTGATAGTGATATGCTCCACATCTCCAGACAAGTGGGTCCATGGCCCGGTGTTGTTGTTAAGGTTCCGGCCTAGACAGGCCTATCACAATATGCGGGCTCAATGTTTATCTGAACATACCTCATCTGTTCAGCTTAGTCAAGGCACCAACGACAATCGAATATTTTCAAAGGATCATTTATAATTCAAATATCATGACTCTTGATAATCAAACTCACCCATAGCCAAAACCTCTTCCGAGATAAATGTCATATTCAAATAAAACGCTCCCGGAGCTACTTGAATCCTCCGGGATATTATCCAACTAACTCCGCAAATATAGGATGGGTTGGTAAACTATGCATGAAATGCGTAACACATATAAATGAGCCCTAACACTCACATAAAAGGTACAGCAACTCAAACACTTCATATACATTTAAGTTCCATTACTTTATCCTCCAAACAATTTCTGACTTAGGCATCGCAGGGGTATTAGCCGGCACCACACCAGTGTCTTTTAACTTTGTTTTGCAGGTCATCGATTGAGGGCAACCAAAAGCAATTCATCAGCTAGCGCCGTCTATGGGAAATCTTTTACAGATTTTCAAAACCCATCTTTTAGGGTGAACACTTTTGTGAAAAACTCAATCGATGACGTCCCACAAATGGCAAAACGATGATCCGTCGTCTAAATGCCCGTAACAAAGAAGAATTTGTAATGCCCATCTTTCAGCTACGTAGGGATCTTATTTTTTACAACCATTGGACTGCTATTAAAAATGCCATCTGTTTTGAATGAAATAAAGGGAAAATGATCACAATCGTGGTCAGTGTATCAGCATTTGTAGTGTTGGCGCTGCTTGGTTCTGGTATCTACTATCAAAGGAGAAGGAAAAGAACAGCGGAAGGTAACTGCTTCATTTCAGTTGTTTCCACAGTTTATATTTTTGTATTGTCAACTAGCTAATTGTATATTCTTCCACAGAAGTTCAATTACTAAACTTGGCACAAGGAAGAATTGTTGATGATTACAACACTGAGAACTTGCAAAGAGAAAAGCCTACTAAGTCGCACGACTTTCCTTCAGTTCAGTTAGGTCTCATACTTGTAGCTGCAAAGAATTTTTCTCAAGAAAATAAGCTTGGAGAAGGCGGATTTGGTCCAGTTTACAAGGTAATTTGGTGCTCATGATGATGTAAGTACGTGTAGATTTGCAAGGCGTTGTCGTTTTAGAGCTAAAAGAGGCCTTTCTGATACAATGTCAATGCCCCATAGTGGAATAAGAAATCGGAACTTATAATTCTAATTCAAATGCATTGCTTGTCTTGGAAAATTGCTTGCAGGGTACATTACCTGATGGCAAAGAAATTGCAGTAAAAAGGCTCTCGAGGAACTCCGGCCAAGGACTTCAAGAGTTCAAAAATGAAATAACGTTAATTGCAAGACTACAACATAGGAATCTAGTCAGACTCTTGGGATGTTGCTTGGAGGGGAACGAGTTAATGCTAATCTATGAGTTCATGCCCAACAAAAGCTTAGATTTCTTCCTCTTTGGTATTGACTCTCTCTTAAATTGTCACTCGTTCGTCGATATAACAATTCCAAATTGCGATGAAACCCAAAGAGACAATATATTAATCAACTTGAATGTTGTTTGTCTCATTGTTAGATTCATCTAAAGCTATATTAATCAAAATGTTGTTTCATTCATTGTTAGATTCAACTAAAGCTTTCATTCATTGTTAGATTCAACTTGTTATTTCCTGGGCTCGGTTGATCTCTCTTCAACCTTGCTCTTTTCGGGTCGAGTGGCATATGATTGTCAAGCGTGTAGGGTGGCAACCTCGTTGGGATGTTACACTCTTGTTGTGATGCCGTTTTCTCTCGTCCTTTTAATCCCTTGTATCTTTACATGTGATTAATAAAATCCTTTTGCCGTTCAAAAAAGATTCAACTAAAGCTGCACAACTAGACTGGAAGAGACACTTTCTTATAATTAATGGGATTGCTCGAGGCCTTTTATATCTGCACGAGGATTCTCGACTCAGAATTATACATAGGGACCTTAAAGTTAGCAACATTTTGTTAGATCAAGAAATGATTCCCAAGATATCAGACTTCGGAATGGCAAGGATTTTCGGTGGAAATCAAAGTGAAGCCAACACGAACAGAGTTGTTGGAACATAGTAAGTCTCTACATTTTCCAACTTATGTATGCATACATGAACATGTGTATCCATCTCTTTTAACGTTATGTTTTCTTAAAGAACTACAGTGGATATATGGCTCCAGAGTACGCCATGGAAGGACTGTTTTCTGTTAAATCTGATGTCTTCAGTTTTGGAGTTCTCTTACTAGAGATTATAAGTGGAAAAAAGAATAGCGGTTTTTACCTTTCTGAGCAGGGTCACAGCCTCCTCACTTATGTATGTTCCTTCATTCCTACACATTTCTATATCTTTTAACTCAACATCATAATGATGATCATCAATATTTATATCTTCATTTCTTGCTAAATTGTTATCATACAGGCGTGGAATTTATGGTGTAAAGGCGAAGAAATATTGGAGCTGATGGACCCACTATTTACGGAGTCATGTGTAGCAACGGAAGTGTTGAAATGCATCCATATCGGATTATTGTGTGTCCAAGAAGACCCTGCAGACAGACCGACGAGGTCAACTATAGTTGCCACGTTGGTAAGCGACAATGTGACACTGCCTCAACCAACTCAACCAGCATTCTCTGTTGGGCGTTCGGTGTTGAAATCATGTCAATCCTCACAAATTGCTGACATAGTCTCTCAGAATGAGATTACTATTTCAGCTGTATCACCCCGATAACTACACCATGAATGTGTTTTTTTTCTCTTTTTTTTTTGGTTGGTTTGCTGGAAAGATTCACGGTTTGGCACTCTGTGTATTGAGGAATAAGATATAAGTATTTGTTATTCAAATTAAACCACAAAAGGTCATTAAAAAAAAATTTCAAATGCCAAACAACTATATGTTGATTAGCATGTCATTCCTGAGTTTTTTTTTTTTTTTTTAACTTAATTGGGGACATAAAATTTTGACTTGTTAATGTTTACCAACAAGCATAATGATTCCGGAAGGTAAAATTTTTCGAACAGAAATAGGTTAAAAAACAGTTCACATGCAACTTCTTTTACCTACTTTCTATTTTTATTTAAATTTACTCAATTTTCGTTTAATTTATTTATTACTGTACATGTTTTTTCAAGCTGTTGTCCACTGCGGACGAATCCGTGTCAAAGCCTCAAAGGATGGCTCAATTAATCTAGGTAGGTTATGTCAATCATACTATCCTTAATCCACCCAAATATGAGTGCCATTGATTTATTTCTCTTGACCATTGTTCTTTGCACGGCAACTGTTTGTGAAATCGCCCGGTGCTTTTGCTTATATTCTTTCAGTCTTCGGATTTAGCTTCAGCATGCAACTGTATGCATAAGAGCATACCCAGTCCTTACCCAATTTTTCCTCTGGTCAAAACCCATTAAACTCTCTCCAGTCTTTCTCTATAGCCAATAAGAAATTGAGTTTTACTCAAATGAAGTATTCCGTCCCTCTCAATGTGTAACCACACCATTAATGAAGCATTTTTACTTAGTTTTGAATTATTTTTTGATTCACCCAATGCAGTGATTCACATTAAATGAATTTTTTACGATTTGAGTAAAAATTTGGTTGAATAGACACACAGTTCCTAAACCAACTGGGTTGTCGAGGTCATTGTCCGACACCCAAAGGGGTGTACCAATAGTTAATTTTCCATTTTCCACTCCTCCAACACTTTGGTGTGTATGAGACTGAGTACTAGATTTATTAGTGGTTAGTGTAGGCAAACCATTTGACGAATCATCGGAAAAGAAAAATGTGAGAACATTTTATCGCGATACACATGGAGCATATGTCAGTGTTACATGTTCCTTTACTGCTGATGCATGAAACATCTGTTGTACTGTTGCATAGTTCTTTCATTTTAGTAGCGTTTCTTATCTTCCAGCCCGATTATGGTAATTTTGCATTCTGAAAGCTTATCCTAGTGTTGCTTTCCTCTGGGCTTGTTAACGATGCTTAAATTATGCATAACCACAACAGGAAAAAAGAAATGAGAATGACATAGTATAAGCTGCCTCTAGTATCTTGTGAAGTAGAAGTTCTTTTGTAATCATTGTGAAGTAGAAGTTAGTGTACTTTTCTGTAGTTGCTTAATACGTCTCTACCGCACATTTGCGTAGCTAAAGGTACATCGGATGCAATTGTTCCATTAATCAGGAGATGCTAAAACTGAATTGAGATTTGTTAGCGCGCTTTGTTTTATTCGCAACTGGAATTCCGATGCACTTGTTTATTCAAGATTAGAAGATCCTCAACAGTTTTAGAAATGGAATAATGGTTGTGGTCTTTTTCACAATTTTTGGTCCTTCTGTTACAATTGGTCAATCAACAAAACTAGGGTACTCTCTACTGTTTATCAGATTCATTTTCCTATTTACAAGTTAGATTTTTTCATTGCAAATGGCATCAGATTGCAGTTATGATTGTTGTGTAGTTATGGTATGGTAGCCACTATGGAGAGGCTATTCTTTGTAGCCTTTGAGATTCTTGACTGGGCATAGATTTGCGAGTACCTGTGATAGAATGAATATTTGTAATCTTAAGGCTAACCACGTTTTCATGGCTGGAGGTTCAAGTTGAGCATACATCAACATACATATTACGCTCTGATGTAACAATATAGTTGTCTCATGTTCTTTATTACTCATTTTTAGTTGAACTTACACATTTCCTGTATTTATAATGTTGCACCCAGTAATTGCGCTTTAGGTAATTTTTGTGTTATATTCCCAATGTAATGTCCATTGTCCAAGATGATAGTTTATAAGAAACTTTGATAACTCTTGACTGTGAGGTTTTTGGGGGTAAATCAAATTTTATTCACCAGAAACTAACTACAAAACAGAGGGGCATACCCCAGCTTCAAGAAAAAACCAGCTCAATGAGCAAAAACTAAAAACAGACCCTGCACTAGCACACACTTTGCTACTAGTTGGAAAACCAGACAACCACCAACCAAAAAACATAATCACAAACACCAAAACACAGTTATCAAGTCCTCTCAAAATCCTGAGCTAGAATATTCCAAGCAGAGCAAAGACCCCAGTTGATATGTGTCTGCTTAATCCTTCTCCAAGAACTAGCACAGGCCATGATATCAATTCGAACTCTTGCTTCCAACTGTTGCATGCCACGATGTTTAAAGATTCTTCTAATTCATTACCACATGGTATGTTGATGCATCCAAAGAGAGCTTAGACACCAAGCATGGGAATTGAGAACCGTGGCCATTCTGCACCATCCAAGCCATGATCTGAGGCAAGTCATTGAAGGAGCAAGGAGACCTGTGCTTGGATTGAACAGGCCTCCGAAGCTGAGTGGAAGAAAGACATTGAAAGAATAAGTGCTCATGGTTTCCAATTGCTTCTGGACAATGGACACACTGCGCAGCCATTAGAACTCTCCATTTCTGGAGTCCATTCATGGTGGATAGCCTTCCCATGGTGGTCCATCCATGATGAAAGTTGGACAAAGAATTATATTCTCTAGGAGTATTTCTCCGACATCGTCATAACATCATACGTTTCCTAACAGATCCCGATGATGCATACAATTTTTGTGTGCTGTGGTTTCTTATCGACCCGCTTTGTCTGTGATGTTGCTATTGAGATTACGCGGGTATTCATTCTTGTCATAAACTGAGATAAAACGTTGTTTCCCTGCAGATTTTGGCTTTTTCGTAAATGAGCGTGGGGACATGGTGAAGAGACCTCAAGTCTGTATGTTTAGAAGAGTTCTATTTCAAAGTTACTGTCATTTGTTGTGGTTCTTTAGCAGTTAATTAGCACCTTGATTTTTCACGCGCAGATTCTAAAACGTACTAAACTTTCATGTTATTTTGGCACGTATGTTGGATGGTTAACTGCTTGGTAAATTATTGCTTAAGAACCACAAAAAATTTAGGTACCGAAGGCCCTCGTGAAGTTTAGGCTACTAGCTTAATATTTTTTTCAGTCATTTGTTAAAGTGGCCTGCAAGGTTAAGAACAAAGCGCATCCCAGTTGCCAATAGTGAGAAATAGGTAATAGTCATAATGCTACATGGAACACATGCTAAAAAATTATTTCACCACAGGCATCCCAATATTCCATATAGGTCACTTTCAACTTTGTTCAAGAATGCTTAATAGGGTTATAACGACTGATATGAGAAGGTTAAACTTCTTGGTTAGATTGACACCAAGATGTAATTGACGCTGAGATGACAAACATATATCTATTGTGTCTTATTGACGGTAAAGCACAATTGTAGCCTCTTCATGTATCTGGAGTTTTGTAATTCTGACTATGAATTCTGACTATGATATTTTGTTGTTCATAGTGCAAAATCATACCTATGTAAGTGTTATTAGTAGCCCCATGTTTTGTGTAATATTGGGATGAAATAGTTACCCTATAACTTGCTTGGTGGTGAATTATCTGTACTTTATTGTGCAAAAACTAAGCAATTAGTATTTGAATGTTATGAAATTTAAAAAGTAAAGCACAACAGAACACAATATATGAAAAAATAGTTGTTATAGGAACTATCAAGTAGCAAGTGAGGAGCTAATCTTCAGGACAAGCAAAATATTATTGTTCTCTCTCTTTCAATGTCACTCCTTTATAAGAAAATCCCTCAGATTCAGAGTGAATGAAAACTAGAAGCTCAAAAGGCCCCAACTTAGAGAGGAGAGGTTTGAGGCCAATCTGTAAATATAAAATGCTGCAAGGACTAATAGCTTCCATTGCCTTAGTGCAAGCACAAGATACTAGGGTCAGGTATTTGGAAAATGTTAGTTAAAATGGAGAGCTCTACCCAGAAATGATGACTCCAAGAGAATAGTAATACAACTTGGTATTTTAGCTTTGCTACAAAAACTCACCAGATGAGGCAAACAATGTAGCTGAGCAATAATATCCCTGAAAAATTTGTAGAGATGGAGAAGGCCGAAATAGCGGAAAAGATTAGTGCCCTTGATGATTTGGAGGAAATCGTGGACTTGGTTGGGGGATGATGACATCAACGATGGTGCCTGTCTTTCTCTGAAAATTTGATCCGAGGTTGGTGGTTTATGGTTTTTTCTCGTGGTCTTAGGTTCCTTCAATTTGTTCTTGTGGGCTTATTTTTGTTTCTCTTGGATTTATGTTACTTTTTGGTTTTAGGTAGTTGGGTGATTAAGGTTGCTGGGGTCTTTTCAGCAGATGTATGGCTTTGCCTTCGTTGTGGTTGGCTCCTTGCCTTCCTTTGGGCTTGGTTCATGTGGTGTTTTGTCAATGTGCCGTGTGCACGTGATCCTTTTAATCCCTGTATTTTTTCCAATATTATTAAAATAAATTGCCGATCAGGAAAAAAAAAAAAAAAAACTGTAGCTGAGCAAAAGATTGAAAACAGTTAGGGACTAATAAGGGAAATAAGTTGAGCACTCCTTTTTTTTACCAATGACACTCCCTTTTTGTCTTCCCCTCTATTCTCCCAAACCTTCCACCCAAAACATCATCTATTCTTAATCGAAGAAATTGATTTTTTTTTTTGTCAATCGTTATGTACTTTGGTCAACTCAACGACACAATAGAAACATCAAGGATTGCTTCCCTACTAATCCAGTTTGGAACACTCTCCTGCCAGATTAGAGGACCGTCCAAAGATAGGGCAAACTTGGCTATCGCATTAGCCGCCCTATTACAACTACGGGGAACAAAATTAAAAAAACAAGAAACAAACTTATTAGCTAGCAAAAGTGCGTCCTCGATGATAACATCTAAGCATGCCTTGAGCGGAGATTGGCCATGAAGCATCTTGAAGAAATTGATTGACATCTCTTTATTTCCCAATTTCTTCTTTTCTTTTATCAACATGTTCTACAACATGATTGAGGAAGAATTATGCGAGGGCTTCAAACCCGAATAAAATAAAGAAGGGAAATAAAGAATATGTAAAATACTCCAAATAATATTTACAAAGTGTTAGAAAGAAATGTTGGTAGTTAAAATGAAAGATGTGTACTGTTCGTTAGTAATTTTTTGCTACAAAATGCTGCAGCCTGAGGTTTTCCTCGGGTGAGCCTATTCAGCCGTCCATCTCGATACTGAACATTTGGATTTTAACCCAAACAATGAACGACTCGGATCATTTAGATTTTGGATTGAATTTGAGCTGTCGATGCCAAGATGGATTGCCGGATGGATTGCCAATGACACTCCCTTTTTGTCTTTTACTAGGTAAATTTACTTTACTCTTAATGCAATAATTTTTTCTCAAAATGCATGGACTATTTCATAAATTCACACACTAAAAGACAAAAAAAAACAATGCCATTGGTAAAAGGGAGATTTAAAATCATTTCCCAACAATTATTTCTGTCCTCCAAGCTACTATCTTCTCTTCTTCCCCTCTATTGTCCCAAACCTTCCACCCGAAACATCATCTATTCTTAATCGAAGAAATTGAATTTTTTTTTTTTTGGTCGATCGATATATACTTTATTCAACTCAATGACACAATAGAAACATCAAGGATCGCTTCCCTACTAATCCAGTTTGGAACACTCTCCTGCCAGATTAAAGGACCGTCCAAAGATAGGGCAAACTTGGTTGTCACATTAGCCGTCCTATTACAACTACAGGGAACAAAATTAAAAGAACAAGAAACAAACTTATTAGCTAGCAAAAGTGCGTCCTCGATGATAACATCCAAGCATGCCTTGAACGGAGATTGGCCTTTGAAGCATCTCGAAGAAATTGATTGACATCTCTTTATTTCCAATTTCTTCTTTTCTTCTATCAACATGTTCCCAGGGGTTGCCCCAGTGGTTAGGGCGAGTACCTGACTTTAGAGGTAGTCCATTTGGTCAGGTGTTTGATTCCCCACAGGGTGAGTACCTGTGCTTAGCGGAGGGCCGTGACTGATGTGCGTTGCGCCAGCTCCGTCCGAGGTTTGGGTCGTGCAGTGGGTCCAATTAGTGACCTATAATAGGGTTGTTTCTCGGTTATAAAAAAAAAACATGATTGAGGTAGAATTATGCTAGGGCTTCAAGCCCGAATAAAATAAAGAAGTCAAATAAAGAATATGTAAAATACTCCAAATAATATTTACAAAGTGTTAGAAAGAAATGTTGGTAGTTAAAATGAAAGATGTGTACTGTTCGTTAGTAATTTTTTGCTACAAAATGCTGCAGCCTGAGGTTTTCTTCGGGTGAGCCTATTCAGCCGTCCATCTCGATACTAAACATTCGGATTTTAACCCAAATAATGAACATCTCGGATCATTTAGAGTTTGGATTGAATTTGAGCTGTCGGTGCCAAGATGGATCGATTGCCAGATTGGCATCACTGTAGAACTCCCAAATCCGTTTTCTTCATTCTTAAAAGTCTTGAGATGATTGGGTCATCCACACATCATTACTATGACATCATCACCAATTCACCATGATGTCAACAAAATCACCTATTATTATTTTACTCCTTGATTTTACAATTGCCAATTCGTGCATCTTATTAATCTTCATGATAATCCATTTTCGTAAAAATCTCTATGGAAATCTGTTTGCGTGTTTTATCTTCCTTTGACGTGCTTCCTCTTCTGTGGGTCAGGGTCATTGTTAACAAACCAGCCATACTTCCATGCCCTCGAGAAATTTCCTATTGATTTCGTTCGATGTTTAAGTTCTTGAAAGTAAAGGGCGAATCACAATGTGGAAAACTATAAGAATTCAATCGTATTCAACCCATAAGATAATTCTTGACTCTGAGTCACCTTTCTTGTTTCCTAGAATTTTTCAATACCCCGTTTGATTTGGTTAAAGAGGCGGCGTGACCAAGTTCTCATTCAGTCTCCAATCCTCCAGATTGGTTCAGTTCTAGGTCGTGTTTCCACAATAATGATTAGAGGCGTTCATATTCTAAATCTCGCAAAGAACTACGACCTTGTAAAGAATTCGTCCAATTGGACATCGATAACTATGTCAACAGCTCACTTTTGTGGAAGGAAAAATGAACGGTAAAAGTTTTAGTGGTTGATTTTGTTTTCCACGTGAGTGAATGGTTGACATAGCTATCGATGTCCAATTGAACCAATTTTTACAGGACTATACGCCTTCATGAGTTGTAATATATAAATGGTTTTTTCATTGTGGGCTAAAATAAAATGATGCCCATAGCTTTTGCTCTACTGCTTCTCGTTATGCCTCACACCACCGTGATTACTGCACAAGATTTCTATAAGATATGCTCGAACACTACTAATTACAAGGTCGGTAGCCAATTCCAATCCAACCTCAACTGCATCCTCTACCGGGGACTCTACAACGACGGTGGCGATTCCATCTTCTCCAACAAAACTGAAGGGGAAGGACCAGAAAAGTCTACGGCCTTTTTCGCTGCAGAGGCGACGCTACACCCGCCGACTGCCAGCATTGCATTGATGTTGCAAGCGACAAGATCGTTGAAGAATGTCCCTTCAAGAAAGAAGCAATCATTTGGTACGAGCAGTGTCTTATTCGGTACTCGACCAGATCATTTTTTTCTACAATGGAAACACAACCCATGTTATGTTTGTATTGTTGAAGTCATCACCGCCTCTCCGGATGATTCCGGAAATCTCTGGGTTCCTCCGGAATATTTCGGATCTCACCGGAATGTTTCGGACTCCACTAGAAAGTTCCGGATCCCACTGGAACCTTCCGGATTACAATGGAAGCCTCCGGATTCCGCCAGATACATCCGGATTCTACCGGAAAGTTCCGGTACTTGAAGCTTCTAGATTCTTCACCATCATTCCTCATTCTCCACATTTGTCTAGAATCTTCTTGTATTATCTCTAGGAGTCCTAGTCTAGAATGTTCTAATGTAGTCTATAAATAGGAGGTGGGAGCTCATTTGTGTAGTGTGTGAGTGATACACCAAGTGTTGTGAGAATCACAAAGTGTGTGTATGTGAGTGATACTCAAGTGTGAGTAAGTGTCAAAGGGAAGTGACTTTAGTGGTGTCTTGTGTACAAGTAAGTGTACTTGTGTAATTTTGTATTGAATAAAAGTGAGAATATTCAATACAAGTGTATAGTTTGGGGTGTCCAAACTCAACATGTATAACACAGCAAATGTAACAGAGCTGGATAAATTTGCCGCGATTTTAAATTCGGACCGTTCAAAATACTAAAGACTCGAATCATTTTTAAATCCGGACAGTTCACTACAAGATAGCTGATTCCATAACTGTAATAGGAGTATCGAACGATATGCAAGGGAATTGGTTGTGTAACTGCCATGAATTTTTGAAAATGATTTTCGAATTTTTTTTTTTTGCCTTTGTCACGCATAATGGTTGAGCATCGGTCATATTTGTTGTTTACTGATTTATGAATCGGAAACCTAAAAATATGCAACCAAAACCGGCCAATCCAGATGCGATTTTTTCATCTTCCCAATACATCAGGTGTAACTATATCGGATGGCTAAAAAACTGTTACAAAATAGCTGATAGATTTTGGAATGGCCGATTTTTAAAACCTTGGTCTTGAGTACTCAAAACAGTTAGACTGAGGTTTCTTTCTTTCTTTCTTTTTTAATCACGACAGAAATAGACAAAAGAGGTCGTGTAAAATATTTTCTATAGCTTAATATTGTGAAAAAATAGGCAAAACTTGTTGGAAAAAAAATTTCATGATTGGCCTTTAAAAATGGTTGAGAGGAGAAAATTTTAGTTGCAAGTAGGGTAGGGTACATGTGGTGTCCGAGCGGCAATCTCGGCCTTCCAAAAGTGTTTTGGATAGCCAAGATCTCTTTCTCTCTCCCTCTCAAATCCGGAGAGTCCAAAACACTTTTGAACAGTCGAGATGTGCGCTGGGTACCGCCACGTGGTACCCAGCCGGCACCCAAGTTTTGGGTGAGTTTAAGAGAATTCGAATAGTATAGTAGGTACTTTTGTGCTATCAAAATGTGGCTCAAATGTATAGTCCTCGTCCCATTTTGATGGGCCTCATTGGGAAACCAACTAATTAATGAACCTTAATTATAGCAGTACACTTTTGAACTTTTCAATTTCGCCACTTGATCTTGAAATCTACTCCATTTAAAGTAAGAGAAATGAAGGGCAAAATGAGAATGTTCATTATATTTTTGAAAACTTTTAAAAATGGACAATCATTTTAGGCCATTTCAAAATGGAATACATGACAATCTATACGGAATGGAGGGAGTATTGTTTAACGTAATGCATTTCTCCATGTTGTTTTGTGTGGAGTGCGAGAGGAGAAAAAGAGAGCAAGTAGTGAGAGGGGGAACCCTAGGTGGGGGTCCGGTGTGCGAGTCCACTTTATCTGAGTTGAGGATGAAATTTTGACTAATAATTCCATCGCCTCATATGAATGTTTAGTGGATAAGAGTGTTAAGGCACCACGTGATGGTGCTCTGAGACCAAGGCACCACATGGCTATGTCCCACCACCATGGAATAATTGGTCTGGAATTTCTTGCATTGAAGAAAGTCTCATATATACAGACATGGTACAGGTGTGTTCCTGTCAGTAAATTAGTAACTTAATTAACGCATCCATGCCACAAAATGCTATTTTTAAACTCGTCACCTAATTCCTCCTCTTTCTCCACAAAGACAATGAGTTGTATTTTCCTATCACTTTTACAAGTACCATTTGGCCCATATCAAATATTGTAGTGCGAAACGGTACCTAATCAGACACACAAACCAAACCACAACATAAACACAGAGTATTTACGTGGTTCCCAAATTCGGGTACGTCCACGGGGGGCAGCGGATTCACTATAATTGTAGGAGGATTACAATCACACTCAACTCACAATTACAGCCTCACTATCACTCGTGTATCTCTCTGTTTCTTGCTCTTCAACTCACTCCTATTACACAGCCCAAAGGGCTCCTTAAATACACAGAGCAGAGGAGGAATTCACCGGCTATCAAAGGTTGAAACCCACTGTGTTATCATTGCTCCATTATCACACCCACTAGATGAATAATGAGCCACTGAGGGTATAGTGCACCATTGATGTTTTCCACAGATGTTCTGTGGTCTCCCACTTGTGTAGTGGATGGAGCCACACCTCCATTATCAACAATCTCCACCTTGGCGACAATCCTCGAATCAACGCTGCCCCGATGCGCCCTTAGGCGTTACCTGTCCGAGAGATATTGATCAAGTCCAAACAGTGCTTGAACTTGATCCCACTGACTACCTTCGTCAACATATCTGCAGGGTTATCTGCAGTCGGAATCTTCTGAAGCAGAACATCCCCTTCTTCTACAATTTCCCTGATGAAATGGAACCGGACATCGATATGCTTGGTGCGCGAATGATGGACCTGGTTCTTTGCCAAACAGATGGCACTTTGACTTTCACAAAAAACCTCCACGTTTTCTTGATCGATTCCCAAATCCTCTATCAAACCATGAACCCACATAGCCTCCTTGAAAGCCTCTGTTACTGCCATATACTCCGCCTCTGTAGTAGACAAAGCCACCGTTGACTGTAACGTTGACCTCCAACTGATCGGTCCTCCAGCAAGTGTAAACACATAGCCTGTTGTCGATCGTCGCTTATCTAGGTCACCAGCATAATCAGAATCCACATATCCAACTAAATGCTGACCACTTGTCTTGTTTCTCTCGAACTTCAAACCAACATCCACAATACCGTGCAAGTACCGTAGAATCCATCTCACAGCCTGCCAATGCTCCTTTCCAAGATTGTGCATGTATCGACTGACCATGCTAACCGCGTGTGAAATGTCTGGCCGTGTACAGACCATAGCATACATCAAAGCTCCCACTGCATTAGCATAGGGAATTTGAGCCATTTGCTTCCGTCCATTTTCGGTTTGCGGCGACATCAATGCACTGAGCTTGAAATGAGCTGCCAAAGGTGTACTAACAGCTTTCGCTTTCCCGTCAATACCAAACCTCTGCAACACCCTCTTCAGATACTGCGTCTGAGTTAAACAAACTGTGCCTTTAATCCTGTCCCGCTGAATTTCCATGCCGAGAATCTTCTTAGCTTCCCCGAGATCCTTCATGTCAAACTCCTTGCTGAGCTGAGCTTTTAGTCTGTCAATCTGTGCCTTTAATCCTGTCCCGCTGAATTTCCATGCCGAGAATCTTCTTAGTTTCCCCGAGATCCTTCATGTCAAACTCCTTGCTGAGCTGAGCTTTTAGTCTGTCAATCTCCACCTTGCTCTTACATGCAATCAGCATGTCATCGACATATAAGAGCAAATAGACAAATGATCCATCCCGGAGTTTGCGGAAGTAGACACAATGATCGAACTGACTCCTTGTGTACTTCTGATCCATCATAAACCGATCAAATCGCTTATACCACTGTCTCGGCGACTGTTTCAATCCGTATAGCGATTTCTGCAGTTTACAAGCCCAATTCTCCTTTCTCGCAACTTTGTACCCATCTGGTTGAGCCATATAGATCTCCTCATCCAGATCTCCATGTAGAAATGCGGTCTTGACATCGAGTTGGGCTAACTCAAGGTCAAACTAAGCTACCAATGCAAGCAAGATCCTGATTGATGAATGTTTGACGACAGGGGAGAACACCTCGTTGTAGTCGATCCCCTCCGTCTGAGCGTAACCCTTGGCTACCAATCTTGCTTTGAACCTGACATTCTCAGATCCTGTACCCTCCTTCTTGGCATAGACCCATTTGCAGCCGATTGCTTTTTTGCTCTTAGGAAGTTGTACCAACTCCCAAGTTTGATTCTGGGAGAGTGAACCCATCTCCTCATCCATCGCCTTCTTCCACTTGTCACTGTCTATGCCCTGCACTGACTCCTTGTAGGTGCACGGAATATCGTCGTCTGTGACTGGAAGAGAATATGCCACCACATCGGCATACCGGGCGGGTTTCCGAATGTCCCGCCTTGGTCTGTTAACTGCAATGGACTCTGGCTGTTGTAATGCTTCCTGAATTGGAGCCTCCTCTTCGAGAATGTCCTGCTCAACATAATGATCCATAGGATTCTCAACTGGCTGATCAGGCCGTACTGGAACAAGAGACGACTCTACTCTCGCTTGTTCTGAATGCTCCACCTGTTGTAGAACATTCGGCTCCACATTCTCCTTGGAAGGAACCTGCTTTAGCATAGCAGATTCATCGAAGGTAACATCCTTGCTTATTACAATTTTCTTTGACTCGGGACACCAAAGTTTGTATCCCTTCACACCTGGATTAAAGCCCAAGAAAATCGCTTTCTTGGCTCTCGGATCCAACTTTGATTTAGTTACATGGTAGTAAGCAGGACATCCAAAAACATGTAACGAATCTTAATCTGCAACAGGTTTCCCAGACCATACCTCCATCGGAGTCTTCCCTCCAATTGCTGCTGACGGTAAATGGTTGACAAGATGTGAGGCATATTCGATTGCCTCTCCCCAGAATGCCTTGCTCAACCCGGCATTTGACAACATGCACCGGGTTTTCTCCACCAAAGTGCGATTCATGCGTTCTGCAACTCCATTTTGCTGCGTCGTCCCCGCAACTGTGAAGTGTCGGACTATCCCCTCCTCCTGACAGACTTGGAGAAAAGGATCTGACTTGTACTCCCCACCGTTATCAGACCTCAGCGTCTTGATCTTTCTGCCTGTCTGTGTCTCCATCATCTTCTTCCAAACAAGGAAGATTGGAAGAACTTGATACTTATGATTCATGAGATATATCCAGACTCGTCTGGAATAATCGTCAATGAACGTCACGAACCATCGTTTGCCTCCCAAAGTCGAATTTTTGGTTGGCCCCCAAACATCTGAATGAACATAGTCCAAAATCCCCTCGGTGCGGTGAACGCCAGTGCCAAACTTGACTCGAGTCTGTTTGCCCAGTACACAATGCTTACAAAAGCCAATTTTCCCTGTCTTGGCTTCTTTCAACAAGCCTTGCCTCACCAAACTTTGTAAGGCCTTCTCGCCAGCATGCCCTAAGCGCATGTGCCATAGCCTGGATGCATCGTCTTCGTCTGAGCATATAGAAACGGACGCTCTCCCTGTGATTGCACAACCGTCTAGGAAATACACGTTCCCCTTCCGGTTGCCTTTTAGTACCACTAGCGCCCCTCGAACCACCTTCAACACTCCACCCACTATCGTGATCTTGTAGCCCTTTGAATCAAAGGCTCCAAGTGAAATGAGATTCTTCTTCATGTCCGGAATATACCGAACATCTGTGAGCACTCTGACAGTCCCATCATGCAACTTCAAACGGATTGAACCTATCCCTTGTATTCTGCAGGTTCTTTCGTCACCTAGCAAAACAACTCCTTCATCAAGATCCTGAAAGCTCGAGAACCATTCCCTTTTGGGACATATGTGGTAGGTACATCCCGAATCTAGTATCCACTCGTCTGAATGGCCTGGCGATGATGAAACACATAGTGCTGACTCTAGATCATCCCTTGCAACATTTGCAACTGGTTGCTTGTTCGGACAGTCTTTCTTCCAATGTCCCTTCTGATGGCATAAGGCACACTCATCTTTCGCCAATCTCCTTGTAGACACCCCAATTTTGAACCCAAGATGCGCTCGAGCATTTCCAATGATGAAACGGACCAATCAATGATTACCTGGAACTTGTGAGAATGACTTGAACTTGACCAAAATCAACCAAACACCACCCCAAGCAACCAAAATAGCTCAAACCAACCCAAGCATTGTTGAACCAAGCCAAGTCAGCAAATTGCCATCAAGCACCCTGAGCGCTCAAGCCCATAGCCTTGAGCGCTCAACCCTGGGAAAGCACCTTGAGTGCTCAAGCCCACGGCTTTGAGCGCTCAACTCTGATCCAGTCAGCAACTTGCAGAATATCTAATCATGAGATTTTCTGCATGGGGAGCGTCTGAGATGATCTTATACGATCTACATGTGTATAATACACCCCACTAACTCCAAAAATACACCTAAAACTACCCCTAAAATACAAACCCATTTCCTCTCTCTTCTCTCTTCCCTCCCACTCACTCTATAAAATCCACCCTCCACCCCTGGTTTTGGGGTTAACCATTCTCATACTCCAGCCCATAAGCCTCTCAGAAATTCGATCATCTCTCTCTCTCTCTCTCTACAAATACCACTCTTTCATCATCAAAACCACTTACAAATACCACTCTTCAAGCCCAAAATTGAGTCCTTGATCATCAATCAACCACCTACATTGTCCAATTCGTCCAGAATATAAACCAAAAACATCCACAATCATCATCCCCAAGCCCAGAATCAAGCTCAAACTACAAGTCTTTCCAAAAAGTTGCAATGGGGGTTGAGCGCTCAAGCCCAGTTCTGAACAATTTCTGTTTTGTAAACTTTTGAGTTTCCTTTTGGTTTTGTTCATTATTTAATAGTTACTTGTGTTCATGTAACTCTCAAAACAGTTTATTCCCATCTCAAAATTACATGCATGAACATTAATTAACTATTTTATGATGATCAAAAAAACCAAAACCATTGCAAACCTCACCTTTAGGCATAATGTGGTGACTGAAATCGTACTCATTTGATTTCTGTTTAAGGTCTTGAAGGTCCTGAGAATCGTTAAAATCCATTTTCAAGTCAAAAATCAGGAAGCCAGATTATGGCTTGAGCGCTCAAGGTCATTAACTTGAGCGCTCAAGGTCATTAACTTGAGCGCTCAAGGTCATTAACTTGAGCGCTCAAGGTCATTAACTTGAGCGCTCAAATTGAGCAAATTTTCTGACTGTTTATTGTTTCGATGATGGATCTTGATTTACTATATTTCTGATGAGTGTGAGTTGTCATTTCTGTGCTGCAATCTGGATCCCTCTCTCACTTTTTCATTTTCAAACGTTTGTGGTGATTTAACTCTCTTCTCATTCTTTTAGGGATCAATTCATCTAATTTCATTTGATTTCCTTCGAAAATGTTTGACTAATGTTTAATCTTGTGAAGAATGAGAAGAGAATCTGTAAAAAGGAGAGAAAAATCATAGAGGCCAAGAACTGGTTTGAGCGCTCAACCCATGAGCATTGAGCGCTCAAACTGGTTTAGAGAGGTTGAGCGCTCAAGCCTTGGTCTTTGAGCGCTCAATCCCTACTCTGGGATCCAGTTTTGCAAAACAGTTTGTTAGGGCCTCAATGCTTGTATTTTCTGGGATTGTTGTGTATTTTCTGTAATTTCCCATTTCTTGTAAATATTTGTAATAATTCCACTTGTTATCATCATCATCATTCATGTAGATCATGCGCACAAGCATCCACTTTAAATTTATATTTTTATGTTTCCTCGTTGTTTACGTGATTCCCATCCCCGTTTCCTTATTTTCTTGAACAAATCAAATTTCAAATATCTTCAGAATCCCACAAAATGTTGAGTAGAGACCGGTTCACGGACCGGGCGAGAGGGGTGCCGTAAAACCCTTCCCCTCTCGTAACCAAACCCCCGAATCCGAGAAATCTTTGGTTTCATGATGACTAGTAAAATCTTTTTCAACGGGCAACAAGTCATATTTTTATTGGTTTCTCGGGTTCGGACCTAAAATCCGGGTGGCGACTCAAACAATCACAATCTTTTCGAACGCGAATCGCACCGAATCCCGGTGGGCCGTCCACAAGCTGGCGACTCCGCTGGGGAATATTGGTTAATATATATTTTATTTAATTACACTTGTGCAATTGTGATTACACTTGTGTAATTTTATTGAAATATGTGTTAATCAAAGTGGGTTTAACTTGAAAGATGTTTTGTGGGATTTTTCAAATATTTGAGATTTGATTTTGCATTGCACTTGCATGGTTCTTAGCCCCGCTGGCGTGTTTTGGCAATCCTGCCCGGCTTGCCGGTGACAGGGAATCCCGAAATGCCCAGCAGCCCTCGACCGTGATAAATCATATCGTCATTATCGTCTTTGACGATAGGAGGCGGTTTTGATTTTGAGTCTGGGGTACCCTCAGTGACCAAAACCAGCCTTTTGCATATAATTAGCCATAGAACCCCACGGTTAGCAGCTTACCTGTGTGTTAAGTTTACGTGCTCCGCCATGTTAACGTGTTATCTGTTACCGCTTTCCCCGCCATGCCATGCTGCATTCATGCATTTGCATTGTACATAGTTGTCGCGAGCGTTCGTCCGTTTTGTTTTTCAGTTTAGTTTTCTGAGTCTCCGCGGTTAGTAGGAGATTGCCTTGGCCCGATGATGAGTCGTGCATTCCGTATGCGCGTTGTTCTTGCGAGTTGGCCTTTAGGATGACCGGACATGGGAAAATTTGGATCATCAAATTCCTAAACACTGATCTAAACAGGTTTAAGGGACCTTGGCCCGAGAAGGATCAATCGCCCTTAGGCATCTGATCTTAGATCATTGTCGGAATTCGTGTGAATCAGAGTTTCCCAAATCCGATTATCCAATTTTAAGGACTTGTTGCTTTAAAAGAAAACTTGAGGATTGGGGCAATCTTTCAAAACTGTGGAGTTCAGTCTAGGAGACTTTAAATCCACGGAGTATGAGATACCTCCGGTGTCGGCCGTGCCCGAACGGCCACCCGTGTTTCGGACTAGCCTTGGAATCGATTGTAACTGGATGGCGACACCTCATTGCTTTGTCTCGGATGGTCAAAGAAAGGATAACGATTGCGGTTTTAACATCTAGGCTGTAGGTTAAAGCCGTAATTGCCGAGTAAAACTACTTACCCGTGGTGTTGATACAATCTGTTGTGCAAATGATTCCAAGTGAGTTCCGAAACCGGTAGACTAACTCTTAAGGCTAGAAATAGGGCTAACTCTGTGAGTTGAGTCACGGTGAGACGATCGAGAGCATTTGTAAATCATTCTTTTGTTGTGCATAATAGACACGTCGAGTACGCATTTGAGTCCGGCTTTTGCTTTTGATCAGTTCTTGAACCATTGGGCCTGCAAAGAAGAAGAAGACCTTACCTGTTTGGACTCGACCTCCCGGACAGAGATTGTCTAGATCCTTATCACCAAAGGCTGAGTCAGATATGGCGGCAGAACAAGAACAGGATCCCCCGAATGAGTTTGAACAGATGAGAAAGGAAATGCATGATGATAGGGTCCGGAATGATGCCCGAATTGCCCAACTCATGGCGATTATGGTAAACATACAGAGCCGACTACCCCCACCTCAGCAGCGAATACCCGACGGTGAAGCTCGGGAACAAGAGGTTCCTAATGATGAACATCCGGAACAACCCCCTCCCCCTGAAAATCCCCAATTGGCTGAAATGCTAGCTAAGATACTCAAGCTAGAGGAATCTGTGGCCAAAAGTGAGAAACGAGCCATCACCGGCTTCGACATGAACAAACTCTGCATCTTCCCAGGTGCTAAGCTCCCTAAGAAATTCAAGCATGTGGACTTCGAAAAGTTTGATGGGACTGGGGATCCGAGAGGACACGTTCAGGCATACGTAAGCTCCCTCTCGTTGCAAGAAGTTGACGAGCTGACCATGGCTCAGATGTTTCATGAAACCCTAAAAGGACCTGCACTCCAATGGCTTTTGTCTCTTGACATTTCGAAGAGACAAACTTGGGAAGAAATGGTGGCTGCTTTCATTAAGCAGTATGAGTACAATGTACAGCTCAAGGTCACCACTCGTGAACTTGAGAGTATCAAGATGAAGGAAAGGGAGTCGTTCGCCGATTTCGTGAAAAGGTGGAGATCCAAGGCTGCGCAAATGACCGATCGTCCTAGTGACAAAGATCAGATGCGCATTATAACCAAGAACCTCCAACCCGATCTGGCTCAGTACATGGTCATGGCCCAAGCACATAACTTCGAGACCTATTTTGAGATGGGTCTATCCATTGAAGAAGCTCTGCAGAGCGGGGTGTTGAAAAAAGGAGACTCCTTCCCCAAACCCAAGCGAAACTACATCGGCAACACCTCTTCCCTATATGCCAACCCCAATTACACCGCCGGTACCTCATCCAACTCCACAAATCACCAACCCCATAAAGCTGAACCCATACATGCCATCCTGTCACAACCAACCCAACCAACTCAACCACTACAAAACCAAAGAGGACGGCGTATCTTCACCCCTCTTCCCCTACCTCTACCTGTTGCTTTCGAGCGACTCGTACAACAGGGAAAAATCAAACCTCTTCAGCCAACTCCACCCCCACAAAATCCCCCACCAACATACAACCCAAACGCCTTCTGTATATTCCACCAAACACCCGGCCATCCCACTGAAAGATGCCAGCGCCTGCGTCATGAGATTCAAGATCTCATTGACAATAAACAAATCCGAGATCCCACTGAAAAGCCCAACATCCTCACGAACCCTCTGCCAACCCACAAAAGAAATAATGATATAGGCCAAATCACCCTCAGCTCCACTCAAAAAGTCCCAAACCCCACTCCATTTGACCCAAGCCAGTACATCATACCCGAAACAGATCCTAAATCCATCGTGCCTATACCCGATGAATGCGAAGCATGTCTTCTTGATGTACACCTGAACCCCAATGTATGGCAAGAATGGGGTGATTTGATAATGACCATGGAAGCTCACGAATATGAACAGATGGTGGCCAATAACGTGGCAAATGGAGAAGTTTGGCCCCAAAACGAACAGTTTAATGAAGGACCCCCATTTGGTGCCATGATTGATCAATTTTGGGACCCGATGTTGGCAGATCCGCTTGACGGATTTGCACTTCCTAATTTGTTTGAACCATTGCCAGTAATACAGCCAGTAGAAGAAGGACAGGGGCAAAATTGGCAAGAAGAAGTTGTGGCATTCAACGGTACACAGGAAGATGAATGGGATCCCACACCAAATGAATGGCAACTCATGGATCCTAATGATCCTCTGGATGGATCTACGCTCCCCATGTTCTTTGAGGAGTCTTATTTTCCAATGCCACCACTGTGGGAGGGTCGCCCTGATTTCTCTATGATGAGTGAACAAGCCATAAATAGAATGACGGAAGGCATAGAGTTCACACCTTATGATTATATAGTTGATGAGAACCTTCCAGCACCTCAAGTGCAAATCCCGGAGGAATGTAATGTCATGATGTTGAACGGTGGCCTACCCGATGTTTGGGGACAGCAAGTGGAAGAAAATGTTGTAGCAAACATATGGACCAATCAGAATGGGGGCATAGCACCACTATGGGTTGGAGACAACGAGGTCTGGGCTGTTAACGAGGCCGCCATGGAGAATGGAGATGTTTGGAGCGAAGTGACTGTCGAAGGGATTACCAAGGGTTTGGAAGAAGCCAGTATTGCAAAAGGAAATAGAAAGGCTGAGGGGGATCTTGTTGATTTCTACACAGACTACACTGATTTATGGGGGGATGACATTGACTCGGTTCTCCACCTCCTTCGGAGTGGTCGGTTTTATCAACCACCCCAAATGTTCACCGGAAACACCTCTAACCCACAACCAAATACCACAAACCAGCCACCTGTTAACTTAGCTCCACAAAACAACCCAGCTCCACAAAATAACCTAGCCACACCGCACTATCCAAACAACCTTGGTGATCCAATTGCCAATCCAGCCGATTTCCAAAACCTCTTTAACCCAATAGCCAACCAATCCCAAGCCACCTCCGCAGCTAACAGTCGTGCCCCTCGTCCAAAACCCCCTCCAACCAACGAAGAAAATCCCATCCAAAAACAACTTGAGAAAACCCCAGCCGCACATACCATTTGGGGATTGGTTATGAGCTCCAGCGAGCATCGCCAGAAGCTCGCTCAAGCATTGTCCTGTATGGAAGTTGCACCAGACATCACCCCTGAAGCCATGATAGCCGCAATTATCACCAAGCCTACCATTACCCCCAAACCAACCAAGCACGTCGTAACCTTCACCGAGGCTGATCTGCCACTTGAGGGAACTGACCACAACAAGCCTTTGCATGTCACCATGAAGTGCATGGGGAAATGGATCCCAGTTGTGTTGATAGACAATGGGTCTGCACTCAATGTATGTCCTCTTCGAACGACTTTATGCTTAGGGCTTAAACCAAAGGATTTCACGCCATCAAGTCTCACTGTTCGAGCTTATGACAACACCCGCCGCAATGTGCTTGGGACTGTTGAAATGGAAATCGCTGCGGAAGGGTTTAAATCAACAGTGGAGTTTCACGTGCTTGAGATCCCAGCTTCGTTCAACTTGCTGTTGGGACGCCCTTGGATGCATCGACCCGATATCATGGCAGTTCCATCCACCTTGCATCAGAAGGTTCTGCTTGGCTTGGAAAGTGGGACAGTAGCCCTCTATGGAGATACATGCATTCGCCCTCATGCTGAAGATAATGCTCCTTTGTTAGAAATCATGCATGATGAAAATGATGTTCAGCTTGGGGGCTTTGCTTTCGATACATCCGGTGGTGTGTTCACACTTCGTATAGATGATGATTTTTCAATCAGCACCACAGCTCTCGAGATGATGAGAAGGATGTCTTATCTGCCGGGCACCGGTTTAGGTCGAACTCATCAGGGGGTGGCTCAGTTTCCAGAATTCCCTTCTCAGCGAGGCCGTTACGGGTTAGGATATGAACCTACATTGAAAGAGATGCAAAAGGGGAGAGCTAATAGAGCAAGCAGCAGTGCAAACCGTCGGATCCGCTTTGTTGGGGAAGGGTCAAATGCGCCATATCACGGCCAGCCTGAGCCGTTTGTAAATGAAATAAGTGGAGAGGTGCACCCCGGATTCGAGATCTTTGCTAACGACGCTTGGGATAGCGAAGATGAACACAAAAAGGTCGAGAAATTGGTGAAAGACCTTAAAGCAGATTGGATGGAAGCCTTGGATGGTGGGATCTTGATGTCGATGTTCGACGAGGTCAGTCTAACAGGTAAGGATAAAGAAGAGCCAGCAGTGATGATGCTCGGACAAGAGGCCTTTGAAGATCCCAGCGTGCTGATAGTGGATGCGGTTGGTGAATACAAGAATTGCACTTTCACTCCTGTTGTAAAATTTACCAATGCATTCACTAAGTTAGGATTCGAGTCCGAGTCAGGGTCTGAGTTTGACTGTGAGTCGGAGTTTGTGCCTCATGGCCCTCCACGTCGTCATTTCTATTTTGAGTTTGAGTCTGATGCCATGTACTGCGTCCCAGAGGGCTTTGTTAATGAAATAAATGGTGATTTTGCTTACTTTGCTGTTCCCGAAATAAATTGTGTTGACCCCGACGATGATGAGACTGAGTTCGAGGGAGAAATACCCAAAGAACTTAAGTCCCTAATTGAAAGGGAAAATGAAAGGCATGCTCAGCCAATAAAAGAAGAAGTTATTTCAATTAAATTGAGAGATGAGGAGAATCCTCGCATGGTTCAAATCGGTTCCGGGCTATCTTCGGAGGAACAAAAATTACTTGTTGATTTGCTCAAAGAATTTGAAGATGTTTTCGCTTGGTCCCACGCAGATATGCCTGGAATCGATCCTGAAATTGTGCAACATCGAATTCCCTTGTATCCCGATGCAAAACCAGTAAAACAGAAACTGAGAAAAATAAGGCCGAATTGGGTTGAAAAAGTCAAAAAGGAAGTTACCAAGCAGTTCAATGCCGGCTTCTTGATGGTAACTGAATATCCACAGTGGGTTGCAAATATCGTACTAGTACCCAAGAAAGATGGAAAAGTCAGGGTGTGCGTGGATTTCAGGGATTTGAACAAGGCCAGCCCGAAAGATGATTTTCCTTTGCCTCACATTGATGTACTGGTAGATAACACGGCAGGGCATGCGCTGCTGTCATTCATGGATGGGTTTTCGGGGTATAACCAGATTCTGATGGCACCAGAAGATCGAGAGAAAACAACTTTCACCACTGAATGGGGGACGTTTTGTTACAGAGTCATGCCGTTTGGATTGAAGAACGCGGGGTCAACTTATCAACGAGCGGCCACAACTCTGTTACATGACATGATGCACCGAGAAGTTGAGGTATATGTGGATGACATGATTGTAAAGGCTAAGGAAAGGGAAGAACATCTCCCGGCGTTGCGCAAGTTCTTTGAAAGGATAAGGAAGTACCGGATGCGTCTCAATCCGCAAAAGTGCACATTTGGAGTCACTGCAGGGAAAATGTTGGGGTTCATGAACCAGGGGGATTGAAGTCGATCCATCAAAAATCAAAGCAATACTAGAAATGGAACCCCCAAAGACAGAAAAAGAGGTTCGAAGTTTTCTTGGAAAAATTCAGTTCATCAACAGATTCATCACCAAGTTAACTTCAACTTGCGAGCCGATGTTTCATCTACTCAAGAAAGGAGTACCATTCAAATGGGAGGACAAGTGCCAGAAAGCCTTCGAATCAATCAGGCAGTATCTTCAAAACCCCCCAGTATTGTTGCCGCCGACACCCGAAAAGCCTTTGATTCTGTATTTATCAGTAACACAGTCTGCAATGGGTTGCATGTTGGCACAGGAAGGTGAAGCAGGTATCGAAAAGGCGGTGTATTATTTAAGCAAGAAGATGGTCGGAGCTGAAGAAAGATACACACCTTTGGAGAAAACCTGTTGGGCTCTTGTATGGGCCTCTAAAAAGCTAAGGCACTACATGTTGGCTTATTCGGTGGTGCTGATTTCTCGAATGGACCCTCTCAAATATTTGTTTGAGAAGCCAGCACTCACCGGAAAGTTGGCACGGTGGTTGCTTCTGTTGGCTGAATTTGAGCTCAAATATATGACGCGAAAATCGGTGAAAGGCAGGGCTGTGGCAGAATTCTTGGCAGATCATCCGATCGAAGGGCCTGAGGATACGGAGTTCCAGTTCCCCGATGAAAGTGTTATGACGGTAGCAGAAGATGTTTGGAAATTATACTTCGATGGAGCTGCAAATCAGAGAGGATTCGAGATCGGCATACTGTTGGTCTCACCAGAAGGACCTCACATTCCCCTCTCTTTCAAGTTGAATTTCGAAGTTACCAACAATCAAGCAGAGTATGAGGCGTGCATCGTGGGAATGGAGGCTGCTTTTGAAATTGGGGTGAAGAAATTGGAAGTGGTCAGAGATTCAAATCTGGTAGTTTCTTAAGCCAACGGTGACTAGAAGGTACGCGAAGAAAAGTTGAAGCCATACCACAAAGACCTTGACGATCTGATTCATCGATTTGAGCAAGTTACTTTCACTCATATCCCGAGAATGAAGAATCAGTTTGCCGACGCCCTTGCTACTCTAGCATCCATGGTAGAATTGCCCGTGGGAGTGAGAATGAGACCGATCATGATCGAGCAAAGGAATAGGCCAGCCTATGAGTATGTGATGAACGTTGGTGAAATCGACGATGGTCTGCCTTGGTACCATGATATCTGGAATTTGGTTGAGAAAGGAGAATATCCAGAAGGAGCAAACAAGAAAGATCGGATAGCATTACAAAGGCTGGCGTCTCAATACATCCTCTGCGGTGGAAGATTATACAAAAGGTCATACTGTGGCATGCACAAATTGTGCATCCATGGTGATGACACGAAAAGGGTAATGGAGGAAATTCACGAAGGAATCTGTGGTCCCCACATGAGCGGATTGATGATGGCAAAGAAGATTCTGAGGCAAGGGTATTTCTGGTTAACTTTGGAAACGGATTGTGTTCAGTATGTGCGGAGATGTCATAAGTGTCAAGTTCATGCTAATCTCATGCATGTTCCGCCGTCTGAACTTCATACAATGGCAACGCCTTGGCCTTTCTCAGTATGGGGAATAGATGTGATCGGGAAAATCACGCCGCCAGCATCGAATGGTCACAAGTTCATATTGGTGGTGATTGATTATTTCACAAAGTGGGTTGAGTCAGCTTCTTACACTACATTGACCACAGTACAGGTGGCTCACTTCATTAAGCAAAACATCATTTACCGATATGGGGTTCCCAATGCCTTCGTGTCAGACAATGGTGTGCATTTCAAAGGAAGGGCAGCAGAAGTACTTGAGGAATTCAATGTTCATGTACACAAGTCAACAGTATACAGATCGCAAACCAATGGGGCAGTGGAAGCGGAAAACAAGTCCATCAAGAACATCTTGGAGAAAACCATCGAATCGTCCAGGGATTGGCATGAGAAGTTACCGCTAGCATTGTGGGGGTACCGCACTTCGATCCGAACTCCGACAGGGGCAACACCGTACTCTTTGGTTTATGGCATGGAAGCAATACTTCCTATTGAGCTTGAAGTACCTTCATTAAGGGTGATGATAGAGAGTTAAATTGACGAGGCTGATTGGCTGAGTGACAGGTTCACAGAACTGATGTTGATTGATGAAAGGAGGTTGCGAGCATTATATTACATTCAGGGATATCAGAGAAGAATCGCTCGCGCATTCAACAAAAAGGTGAAATCCAGGGATCTGATTGAAGGGGATATGGTGGTGAAAGAGATTCGGGCACCGATATTCGATCCACGGGGAAAGTTCAGGCCGAAATGGGCGGGACCATACATCATCAAGACTATCCTCGACGGTGGGGCAGCAGTGATCCTTGATCTGGATGGTAACGAGTTCAGCAATCTTGTCAATTTGGACCAACTCAAGCGATATTACCCCTGAGAGATGCTCGTTGGGCGGAAAATCGCAAGGGCGAGCCGACCCAAGCAAAAATTAGAGCAAGCCTGCTAGTCTGAAAACCCACACTGGGCGGTCTAGGCAAAATTTAAGGCAAAAATTCAAAGAAGCTCGCTGGACCGAAAACCTGAAAAGGCGGTACCAGGCAAAATTTAGAGCGCAAAAAGGAGAGTGTTAATACCCGAGTGAACCTTTGCTTGAACTACGCCATGACCTGATTCCTTGAAAAGGGATACGTAGGCAACCCGATCTCAGGGTTCGGTCTAAGTCTGATGAGTTGGTCCATGTTTTCACGGTTTTCAAAGGAGATAGCATATGGAACCGAATGAACCAAGAGGGGGAGACCCTTCATCGTTCAATTTTATTCAAATCACTTCTTTGATTACATAAACTGAGCAGCCTAAAAAAAGAAAAAAAAGAAAAAAAAAGGGGCACCATTTATTTTGGGAAACAACCTAGTGAGTCGGGGGTCAAATTGTGCTAATTTCTTCGGCGTCGTGTCTCCATTTGCCCCCTCATCCAATCTCTGTAATGTCCATTCAAGTGAATAGTTGGGTAGGGATCAGGAGCCCAAGTGACCCTGTTTCTCCAAGAAGAACGATAGTGCTCGAGAACGGAGTGCTTGAATGTGGGAAGGCTGAAGGTGGCAGGAACCGAGTACTCCACTTCTTGGCGGATGCAATATTGGCGAAGAATACGTTGCGGGAAATAATATGCATACCCTTGCAATCCCGCCGGAATCACCCATGTGTCTCCCATGTGATTGGCCGTCATGTCCGGCAAAGGCAACCAATGGCACCGCCAAATAATGTGATCCTCCCCCAATGACCTGAAGAAATCAAACCATTCATCCTCATCAACCTCATCATGCACAAATGGCCTGCTCACCCAAGTCCGCGGCTCGTAAACCCAATCACCTGCTGGCTCTCTCAAAAGCCCGACCTTGTCACACAGACATACCTACAAAACCAAAACATCCTAGCCAAAGTCAAAACCAAGCCAAACAACCAAAAATCCCCAAAATCAAAACATCCAAACCAAATAAACCAAACTTGAAGCAAAAGCGGGCTACCGGCAAATGTGTTTGTCCTTCCAGCCTTAACCGCATCCAAGCCCATGATTGTCTCAGCCAAAACCAAAGAAACCACATCCCTCCGTTGTTCAATCTGAGCGGCAACACCGACAATGGCAGAACTCGGATGGCCATCACGTGGGACCAACAAATATAATGCCAAGAGGCACATGCAAAGCGCAAACATGCGCCGGTTTTGAATGGTAAAATCTAAAAGATCGCCTGTTGGGCTGTAGTCCGCAAAGAGGCGGAGAACGTTGAGGGTCTCATTGCGAATCAAGAAGCGCGCAGCGCCATTCCCAAGACCAAGCTTCCTGCTAAGAGTGTTGGCGTAATTTTCACGAATAGGTGGTATGACGGGATCGGCAAAGGCACGACCACCAAGATAGGCTTGAAATTCTTCAACAGTCGGGCAAAGCTCTTGCATCCCAAAACGGAACACATGGAGCTCAGAATCCCAACAACGTACCGCGGCACGCAAAATGTCTTGGCGGATAGGAAAAGTATGGAGGTGGCGAAGAGCATTGAGACCAAGACCTCGGAAATTGAACCAATCAATGTTTTCAAAGCTAGCAATCCAAGTGTTGATAACGGAAGGGTCAAGGGCAGCCATGGGGAGCAATAGAAGAGTGATAAGTAAAGATGTGTGGAGTAAGAAATGAGAATTGATGTGGAAATGGTGTGTGGGAAAGGCTTGATCATGGATGGTATTTATAGGGGATTTGGGAGGAACATTACAAATTTGCCATGCAACATTGGAAATCAAAGATTACATTTTCAAGATGGTCAAGCATATGTTTTCAAAGTGTTTTTGTTGGAAAGTTTGAAAATGTATTGGAAATGCATAGCATTTGTTGGGAAAATGTGAAAAGACCTTGGGAAGGTGATGTTCAAAGCTTGGGAGATGTTATAACAGAGCAACAAGACATTTGGGGCAGGAGAAACCATACAAAAGGGTCCAAAAATGCATTGGGAAGCAACACAATCTGCCTGCCCAGCACAGACATTGAGCGCTCAATCCCCATAAACCACCTTGAGCGCTCAAGGTGCTGAGCTTGAGCGCTCAAACCCCATTGAGCGCTCAAGGCCTGCAGAAACTGCAGAAGCAGCAGCAGCTGCACTTTTGCCCGTTTGATGCCCGAAACCTTTTCTAAGCCTCCTAGCCCTTAACCAATACCCAAACTAAGTCTCAATGGGCATTTATGACTTCACGGAGTATTCCGTTCCCCGAGTTAACAAGCCGATACGTGTGCGGACACGAGATACATGTATAAGGGAATTTGGAACTAAAAAACGGCCACCGGACGTCCGGATCTATTTTCTAGCCTTGTTATCCATTTCCGATCATTGAGGCATATGTCAATAAGCATTTAAGACTTGTCGGAGTGGTTCCCGGGGCATTTCTTTGACCATACAAGGTTTTGGGGTATCGACGGCCAACTCAAGCAATGGGATGGCGACCATCGCCATATCAAAAATGGGTCAGGAGATTTCCTTGCTAAATGGTGAGGATCGTAGGGGCATTTATGTCATTTGTGACTTGGTCGAGATGACAGCATGGCAATCCATCATATCTAAACAGGCTCACGAAGCATTTTATTTTCAAATATGCCAGCACCCTCGGCTCTACCTCCAGCCACCCCTCCAGCTGAGGCCCGCGCCTTCGCGGCCTTCTCTCTCTCCACCTTGTCTCTCCACTCCTCCGACCTCAGCGAACCGGCCAAATAATTCTTGAAATAATCTCTATAGCTCAAGGGCGGACGCAAGTGCTGGCTCAGGTCCAGGTCGGGCGTTGTGAAACGCTCGATCTCTGCCAGTGTGTACCGAGACGTCATCAGCACCCGAGGAGGGAGGCGTCCTGGCACCTGTGGTCCATCAGCTCGAATCGACTGGCGCACCACCCTGTCGCCGAGGTACCAGAACCAGCCGTACTGGCACTCAAGCAAAACCCTCCCCCTCGTGAGCCTCCTGCTCGGAGCCAAGTACGGCTCGTCAATAGCATCCCATATGTTCCAGCGAACCTGCAAAAGTTGTTCAAGCATTAGTAATCAAGTGTATGTTTGAAAGCAAATCGAAAGTAAGCTTGAATGCATGAGAAAGCTCATTACTTACCAAAGAAGCAGGGAGCCTGTCCAGCGAAGCGCGGAGAACGTGGATGTTCCCTCGCACTGAGCCGCCGTAGCGGAAGCCTTCACCTCAGCACAGTGCTCGGGGGATGACGTCCGGATCTTGGTGCCGCGTCTCCGGAGGATGTAACCCCAACACCTCGTAGGCCCAGCTGCATGACGAGCAATAAATGAGTCAGTCAATCAAATGCGAATATTGAATGCATGCATGCAAATTTGAAATGAAAGTTTTGTGTTTTACCTCCCAGGCGCTCCACAGTCCGGAGATACTAGTCCCTTTTCGTCTCGAGACAGCATTCATGAACGCGTAGCAACTTCCGAGCGCCGCCCCTCCCCAGTTGTACCTCGCCGCAACCGTGAAGTCCCTCAACCCTCCAAGATAGGAGAGGTGCACCCTGTTACGCCTGTTTGGGTACAGCGAGGCCCCAAACAAGTATAACAAGTAGCACCTCGCCCTCTGTGTCGCATCCTCCTCGTCAGTTGGCTCACCCAACCCCTTCAGCTTGAACTGGCCATATGTGGCCGTCTCCCCCTCCTTGTTGGGCACGAAACCCAAGAACCACCGCAGCGCAGCCTCATCCCTGCCAATCCCCGAGTCGAACGGGATCGGGTCTCCTCCTACCCGCAATCCCGTGATCGCTGAGAAATCCAGCGGGGTCATCGTCGCCTCTCCAATGACGAGATGGAAAGAACTCGTAGAGTCCCTCCACCTCTCGGCCAATGCCGTCACCACGGCATGGTCGTGATGCGTGCTCGTGAGAGTCGGGATGAACCTCCCGAACCCCGCCAGATCCACCAAAGCCCTCACGGAGGCATGCAGCTGCTGGTAGATCTCCCAGCTGGAACCCATACCCCCGTGAGCCTTCAAGCTCAAGTTTCTCTGCAAATAATCAGCCGATAAGCAAACGATCAGGCGTTAGTCCCATGTTTAAAACCAATCATCAATCATGCAGTAATTCAATCATTCAAATGCAAATCAGGTTTGTTAACTATTGAAAGTGAGCGAAAGCAATGTACGAGAAAGTAAAGCAAGCATACCGTCAAGCAGTCGGTTGAGAGGTGGACCTCGGGGTCCAGTAGCACCTCCTCTCCGAAGTACAACTCCCGTCGGGGAGTGTAATCGTCTGAAGCGGAAGGCACGAAGAGGTGCACTGGTGGGGCGTAAGTCGCCGCGTCAAAAGCCGGCCTCCCTCTCCTCAGCCACTGTCCGGCAGCCTGGACCACCGTCACTCTCCGTCCGGCTGCCCTCTCCTCCTCCTCGGCTCGTAGTCTAGCCGCCTCCTCCGTCTCAAACTCCTCACAGAAGGCCCTCGCCGCCTCGTCCTCAGCAGCGGCTTCCCGTAGCATCGCCGCCTCTCTCTCTCTACTCTCAACTATGGCTTCCCTCGCCGCCTCTAGAATCCCCGGGGCATCTACTGCAGCCGCCATCACTACCTCCGGCGGCGCGTGCTCAAGGTAATCCCTCTGAGAGATCCCAACCGGACCCTGAGCCGACGGCCTACTACTCTGTCCCCGGGGATGTGACTCTCCACCAATCATCACCGTCTTCCCTTTGTCCCCCTCGCTAGGCCGCTGACTGAGTCTCGGCTCTATCCTCCAACGAGCACCCTAGGCCGTCTTGTCACTGCTGCTGTCACTGTCCACGTCCTGGACCTCCATCTTCTCCTCCACCAACTCCTCCCTCCTCTCCTCTACTCTCTCCGCCACTGGACCACCACCACCACTACCATCACCATCACCACCAGCCACCACCGTCTTGGTGGCTGGGTCTCCTCCATTACTGGAAGCCACCGGATCACTGCCACCACCGCCATCTTCTCTCTCTCTTTCCCCTCTCTCTCTCCATCTCTCCCCGTCGTCTCTGTAGCCATGGGTGGTGTCCCAGTCACTGTGGGACCCACCCCTGTTTCCTGCAAGTCGCCTTGAGCGCTCGAGCTCAGTGGTGGCGAAGCCACAGTACTGCCGCCGCCCCTCTCCGCCGTCGGCGAAGTCACCGGAAGATGTGATTCACTTGTATCCTCCATGAAAACCGACCAATTGAACCCCAATTGACTGCAATCAAGCCAAAATCGACCGAGAATCGTACGGGTGAACCCTAGAAATTGGAGTTTTTGATTTGGATCGAAATTTGAGTGAGAAATGAGTGGTTGTGGTTCGAAATCGCCTGAGGGGTATAAGAATTTGATCTCTGAAGTTTGTGAAACGTTCTGAGAGTTTAATCGGTGTAAATCAGAGTTAATTCGAACGTTGAGGTTCTGAATCGTCGTCCCCGTTCAGGGGTTCAAGCGCTCAAGTTGACCCTTTTGAGCGCTGAAGTGTCTTTTTGAGGTTTGAGCGCTCGAAGCTTTGGAGTTGAGCGCTCAAGGTAGGGTTGAGCGCTCAAAGGGTGTACCCTGAGCGCTCAAGGCCATTTCTGGCATGGGTTTTTGGCTTCTCTTGCAAGCTTTGCAGGGACTTTTCAGGCATTCCTTGTGTTTTGTTGGTGTATCTTGGACTCATTAGTCCCAATCAATTGAATCCTCTTTCATCCGGGATTTTAAATCTCAGTTTGTGGTCGTGCTAAGACCGTGTTAATCAGTCAAGACGTGTTATGTACGTGTGTTTCGCGTTAGCGTATACACGAAGTATTTCAATTGCGTTCTGAGAGCCACGTGCTCATTTAAATCATTCTGAGAGCCACGTGCTCGTTTAAATCGTTCTGAGAGCTTTATGCTCGTTTAAATCATTTTGAGAGCCACGTGATCGTTTAAATCGTTTTGAGAGCCACGTGCTCGTTTAAATCGTTTTGAAAGCTTTATGCTTGTTTAAATCGTTTTGAGAGCCACGTGCTCGTTTAAATCGTTTTGAGAGCCACGTGCTCGTTTAAATCGTTTTGAGAGCCACGTGCTCGTTTAAATCATTTTGAGAGCTTTATGCTCGTTTAAATCATTTTGAGAGCCACGTGCTCGTTTAAATCGTTCTGAGAGCTTTATGCTTGTTTAAATCATTTTCACCCTGAAGTGTATTACGGTGGACGAGTTGGGGCTGTCTATATCTTGGACGTCACTCATACCAAATCAATGGCATTGAGTCTCATCCAAGAGGGGCAACTGTAGACACCCCAATTTTGAACCCAAGATGCGCTCGAGCATTTCCAATGATGAAACAGACCAATCAATGATTACCTGGAACTTGTGAGAATGACTTGAACTTGACCAAAATCAACCAAACACCACCCCAAGCAACCAAAACAGCTCAAACCAACCCAAGCACTGTTGAACCAAGCCAAGCCAGCAAATTGCCATCAAGCACCCTGAGCGCTCAAGCCCATAGCCTTGAGCGCTCAACCCTGGGAAAGCACCTTGAGCGCTCAAGCCCACGGCTTTGAGCGCTCAACTCTGATCCAGTCAGCAACTTGAAGAATATCTAATCATGAGATTTTCTGCATGGGGAGCGTCTGAGATGATCTTATACGATCTACATGTGTATAATACACCCCACTAACTCCAAAAATACACCTAAAACTACCCCTAAAATACAAACCCATTTCCTCTCTCTCCTCTCTTCCCTCCCACTCACTCTATAAAATCCACCCTCCACCCCTGGTTTTGGGGTTAACCATTCTCATACTCCAGCCCATAAGCCTCTCAGAAATTCGATCATCTCTCTCTCTCTCTACAAATACCACTCTTTCATCATCAAAACCACTTACAAATACCACTCTTCAAGCCCAAAATTGAGTCCTTGATCATCAATCAACCACCTACATTGTCCAATTCGTCCAGAATATAAACCAAAAACATCCACAATCATCATCCCCAAGCCCAGAATCAAGCTCAAACTACAAGTCTTTCCAAAAAGTTGCAATGGGGGTTGAGCGCTCAAGCCGCAGGCCTTGAGCGCTCAAGCCCAGTTCTGAACAATTTCTGTTTTGTAAACTTTTGAGTTTCCTTTTGGTTTTGGTCATTATTTAATAGTTACTTGTGTTCATGTAACTCTCAAAACAGTTTATTCCCATCTTAAAATTACATGCATGAACATTAATTAACTATTTTATGATGATCAAAAAAACCAAAACCATTGCAAACCTCACCTTTAGGCATAATGTGGTGACTGAAATCGTACTCATTTGATTTCTGTTTAAGGTCTTGAAGGTCCTGAGAATCGTTAAAATCCATTTTCAAGTCGAAAATCAGGAAGCCAGATTATGGCTTGAGCGCTCAAGGTCATTAACTTGAGCGCTCAAGCTGTTCTTGAGCAAATTTTCTGATTGTTTATTGTTTTGATGATGGATCTTGATTTACTATATTTCTGATGAGTGTGAGTTGTCATTTCTGTGCTGCAATCTGGATCCCTCTCTAACTTTTTCATTTTCAAACGTTTGTGGTGATTTAACTCTCTTCTCATTCTTTTAGGGATCAATTCATCTAATTTCATTTGATTTCCTTCGAAAATGTTTGACTAATGTTTAATCTTGTGAAGAATGAGAAGAGAATCTGTAAAAAGGAGAGAAAAATCATAGAGGCCAAGAACTGGTTTGAGCGCTCAACCCATGAGCATTGAGCGCTCAAACTGGTTTAGAGAGGTCGAGCGCTCAAGCCTTGGTCTTTGAGCGCTCAATCCCTACTCTGGGATCCAGTTTTGCAAAACAGTTTGTTAGGGCCTCAATGTTTGTATTTTCTGGGATTGTTGTGTATTTTCTGTAATTTCCCATTTCTTGTAAATATTTGTAATAATTCCACTTGTTATCATCATCATCATTCATGTAGATCATGCGCACAAGCATCCACTTTAAATTTATATTTTTATGTTTCCTCGTTGTTTACGTGATTCCCATCCCCGTTTCCTTATTTTCATGAACATATCAAATTTCAAATATATATCTTCAGAATCCCACAAAATGTTGAGTAGAGACCGGTTCACGGACCGGGCGAGAGGGGTGCCGTAAAACCCTTCCCCTCTCGTAACCAAACCCCCGAATCCGAGAAATCTTTGGTTTCATGATGACTAGTAAAATCTTTTTCAACGGGCAACGAGTCATATTTTTATTGGTTTCTCGGGTTTGGACCTAAAATCCGGGTGGCGACTCAAACAATCACAATCTTTTCGAACGCGAATCGCACCGAATCCCGGTGGGCCGTCCACACTCCTCCGTTCTCCGGATTTGGCTCCTCTGGATCTTGAGCGAGACCTCCCTCGGCCTCCTCCACCAGACTTCTTGCCCTCGGTGGACTTCCTAGTCTCAGTCCTGCCTCTGGTGGTCAATGCTGATGCTGACGGGTCTTGGTGAATCATCTTGTCCTTCCTCCGTACCTCGTTATTCATCAAAGCATTGGAAACGTCATCATACTTTATTTCATTTTTACCATACAATAAAGTAGTAGTTAAATGATCATATGATTCGGGCAAGGAATTTAACAACAGTAAAGCTTTGTCCTCATCCTCAATGGAAACATCAAGATTTTGTAAATCAGACAAAATCTTATTGAAATTGTTTAAGTGTTGGTGCATAGTTATACCTTGTGAGTACTGGAACCGGTAGAGCTTCTTCTTTAGATATAGCCGATTCTCAACACTTTTCGTCATGTACTTATTTACCAATTTCTCCCATAGCTCTTTAGCTAGTGTTTCCTTCATCACAAAGTACTTCTGATCCTTTGTGAGACATAACCGGATGGTGCCACATGCTTGGCGATTGAGCTTTAACCAATCTTTGTCTGAAATATCATCGGGCCGCTTCTCCAACGTCATATCCAACTCTTGCTGATAGAGAACATCTAAAACTTCGCATTGCCACATGCCGAAGTTATTTGTCCCGTCGAACTTCTCCACCTCGAACTTAGCATTGGAAACCGTATTCCTTTGCCCATAATTGTTCGTAGTGGACGAGGACTCCGCGACACCCTGAGGAGTTGATTCGGGAGTGCTTGTGGGAATTTCTTCTTCTCCGCTGGCCATCACAAGACCTTACACTCCATCAAAGTTGATTTTCGATGTCGGAAAACGTCCAAAACACGTTTTTCACACCAAAAACTCAACTGTTCTTCAACTTCGGGTTCGAATCTCGGAAAACAAAGCATGGGGTTGGATCCGAAACGTCGAGATTCTGCGGGAACCGGACCGAACCGGCCGTGAATCGGACTGAACCGGGTTGAACCAGGATGTTTAACCACTTTTGGAAGTGAACCGGGTTGAACCGGCATGAACCAAACCGGGTTTGAACCGGACCGGATTGACTGAACCGGGTTGTGTTTGAACCGGACCGGTCTGATGAACAGTAACCGCGGGGTGAATAGTAACCGCGGTGAATAGTAACCGCACGGCTGATCCTTTGACCGCGTGACTTTGACCGTTTGACCGATAGCCGCTGACTGTTGACCACGCGTGAACAGTACGCGCGCGGGGCTGATTCCACGCGTCTTCTTTCTGTGAACAGTGCGTGCACTGCACTGTGCAAGTGGATCTCACGCGATTTACACGCGCCGACTTCAGATGGAGCGTGAGAAGCCTACGGACCTCCGATTGAGGTGATTCCGGCGGCGTTGGCTTCGTCTCTTCACGGGCTACTTGATTCTGGGCTCGGAAAAATTTTCCGAGCACGTTTCCGGTACTGTAAATTTCGAACAGAACGAAGAAACAGAGAGCAACAACTGGGTTTGTGTTTTGGGCACCCACTACACAGCTCTGATACCACTTGTAGTGCGAAACGGTACCTAATCAGACACACAAACCAAACCACAACATCAACACAGAGTATTTACGTGGTTCCCCAAATTCGGGTACGTCCACGGGGGGCAGCGGATTCACTATAATTGTAGGAGGATTACAATCACACTCAACTCACAATTACAGCCTCACTATCACTCGTGTATCTCTCTGTTTCTTGCTCTTTAACTCACTCCTATTACACAGCCCAAAGGGCTCCTTAAATACACAGAGCAGAGGAGGAATTCACCGGCTATCAAAGGTTGAAACCCACTGTGTTATCATTGCTCCATTATCACACCCATTAGATGAATAATGAGCCACTTATCATTGCTCCATTATCACACCCACTAGATGAATAATGAGCCACTGAGGGTATAGTGCACCATTTATAGTGCACCATTGATGTTTTCCACAGATGTTCTGTGGTCTCCCACTTGTGTAGTGGATGGAGCCACACCTCCATTATCAACAAATATAGCTGTCCATTAGAGATGCCATTAATGTCTTAGCAGCTAAGTTGTAGTTCTCAATTCCCTCCAAGAATTTCACAACAATGCCATCTGTTTTGAAGGAAACAAAGCAAAAATGATTGTCGTCGGTGTTAGTTTATCAGCATCCGTAATGATAGCAGTAGTTGGTTCTGGTATCTACTACCAGAGGAGAAGGACAAGAGCAGGGGAAGGTAACCAGTCTTTTAGTCGTTACCAATTATCATAATATATATGTTAGCCATAACTACTTATATATTTTTCCACAGAAGAGAGAGAAAATAGCCAAGAAATTCAGTTACTTGATTTGGCGCAAGGAAGACTTAGTGATAATAACAGCTTCTATAATTTGCAAGGACAATTGCCCACGAATTCGCAAGATTTTCCTTCAATTCATTTAGATCTAATACTTGCAGCTACAAATCATTTTTCTGAAGAAAATAAGCTTTTGAAGGTGGATTTGGTCCAGTTTACAAGGTAATTGTGGTGCTTATGATTTTGTGTAGTCCAATTTTGCACAACAATGCCCCCGTGCTATAACCGAACTCAGCAGTTCTAATTCAAATGCAATGAACAAACTTGGAATTGTTTGCAGGGTACATTACCAGATGGCCAGGAAATTGCAGTAAAGAGGCTCTCAAGTAATTCCAACCAAGGACTTCAAGAGTTCAAGAACGAAATATCTTTAATTGCAAGACTACAACATAGGAATCTTGTCAAACTCTTGGGCTGTTGCTTGGAGGGGAACGAGCTAATGCTAATCTATGAGTACATGCTCAACAAAAGCTTAGATTTCTTCCTCTTTGGTATGGACCTTCTTAGGTTGTCACTCGGTGGTGGTTCTAGAACATTTGCAATACAACTAAAACAAGACTGCTATTACTCAACTTGAATGGTGTATGTTTCTTTGTCAGATTCAACTAAAGCTGCACGACTAGACTGGAAGAGACGCCTTCTCATAATCAATGGGATTGCTCGAGGCCTTCTGTATTTGCACGAGGATTCTCGACTTAGAATAATTCATAGGGACCTTAAAGTTAGCAACATTTTATTAGATCATGAAATGAATCCCAGGATATCCGATTTTGGAATGGCCAGGATTGTTGGTGGAAATCAAACTGAAGGCAACACAAGCAGGATTGTTGGGACATAGTATGCCTCTTTGTTTCCAACTTATCTATGCATACAAATACGTCTATCCATCTCACCTAATTTTAATTTCTTAATGATCGAGTACAGTGGATATATGGCTCCAGAATACGTTATGGAAGGACTGTTTTCTATTAAATCTGATGTTTTCAGTTTCGGAGTTCTCATACTAGAGACAATAAGTGGGAAAAAGAACTACAATTTTCACCTTTCTGAGCATGGTCACAGCCTCCTCACATATGTACGTTCCTCGATTCCTTTTTGTCTCCTTTTCGTTAACATAAAAAGCATAATATTTTTTTCGTATTTATATGTTCATTAATTATTTGCTAAATTGTCAATAGGCATGGAACTTGTGGTACAAAGGTGAAGGGATATTGGATCTCATAGACCCATTACTGGTGGAGTCATATGTAGCAACAGAAGCTTTGAAGTGCATCCATATAGGATTGTTGTGCGTCCAGGAAGACCCAGAAGATAGACCGACAATGTTAACTGTAGTTATAATGTTGGGGAGTGACAATTCAACGCCACACAGCCGGCTTTCACTGATGGGAATGTGGTGTTCAAATCCTGCCAAATCCTCACAAAATGCTAATATCGCTTCTGTAAATGACATAACTATTTCGGATGTATCATTCCGTTAACTTTACTACGTACGACATCTTTTTTTTTTTTTTTGCCTTTTTTTTACGAAGTTGCTTCTCGTAAGAAAGTCTCTACGGCACATTGTTTATTGAAGAGTACGATCATTTGCTTTATCCAAGTAGAGCATAAACCAGAGTCAAATTCTAAACTACAAGTTGAGGTTAACTTTTCTTTTCTGAGCGTTCATGCTAAAAAGGAAGGTGAGAATTCAAGCCACAAAAATGTATAAAGTCCATAACTGATCATAACTGTTGGGATTGTCCCGGGCCACACAACGCACTAAGCACACCAAAGATATGAGGAAAAACTCCGTATATGTATATATTCACAACCATATATAATATACATGAAAAAACCTCTCCGGGAGCCACAAACCGGCATCCCGTGCGCTCAGCCTCACCCCTCCGCTCATCGTGTGCTCTGACAGCCCTCCGAGGAGGAGCACTCTCCCTCCCGAAGGAGGGAGCTCACAACCCTCTCTCTGCCTCACACAATGCACACACCCACACCCCATACATATGTATAAATGGGGGGGCGGGCTTTGCGCACCTCTCCCTCACATGGGAGAATCCCAACAATCACCCCCTCTCACATGTGAGGCGATCGCTAAATCCGCAGCGCTGTCCGGCTGCAATCTATCCGCCACTCTAGCATCTATCCTGTCAAGAGAATATCCGTAGCTCCCCTCTGCTCACACCAGAGGCTCAATCCACCAGATGATCTCACACATCTCCTGCGAAGAGACTGACTCCCTGTCTGACATCGCGTCCCTCACCGAGCTCCACTGCACCCCCAAACCGAAATACACAACTCGTGAATCCGGGACATCATCCAATCTTGCTAGATCTCCGTGGCTAAACCTGATCTACCGCTCTGACAAGCGTCTGTGTCATCCCCAGACGAGCTACACCGCAGCCCAACCAGATTCTCACTTGAATGAATGTATCCCTGCAAGCCAGATCTTCCGCGGTTGATCATAATCCTGCACCCCCTAACCGGATGCCCCGTACCCATCATCCACAAGAACTGCACCCCCAAAACCTGTATCTGCTATCTGACCACTTGGCCGATCTCCCGCAGAACAACCCCGGAATGCCTCATCGAAACCTGGATGACCCACATCTCCAACCGAGATGCAACTAACCGCGTCCATCAAACCACAAACGTCTGTGCCCAATCACAAGACACAATCTGTGACTCCCTCTCTCCACACCATATGGCCACACATCCTGGAGAGGAATCTAGTCACAATAACACAGAAGAAGGAGACTCACCCGATCGATCATCTGCATAACGTCTCAAACCCTCTGTTTGGAGCTCCCGTGAACATCCCACAGCAACCAGCTGCCCGCCGTCTGCGCAGACTATCAACACAAAATCTGATTCTGTCCCTGGCACACATGTACATCTCAGGTCGCGACTTCTCGTACTCTCGTGCCTATCCCTGTGTGTCACTGCAACTGCTGCCTCCTGTCCACATCATAAACCAACCATACAGCCTGACCGTGTTTGTCATCAGCTCCAACTGTCACTGCACTCCCACAAGCCTGTACGGTGCCCCTCGTCCTCCTCATGCAGTCCGAATTACCATTGCAGATCCCGATGAAAGGTCTTCGAACCCGATTGAACCAGACTGCCTCCGATCACTGCTGACTATCTCCGATCTATCCTGCTAGCAAGCGCCCGTGTCATTAACCAATCAAATGTATCTACACCCCCCAAACCGGAATGCAACACCCGAAAGAATGTATCCTTGCTCACTAGCTCTCTGACTGATCAGCACGACTCAACCGCCGCTAATATGCAATCATCCGATTGCCCTGATCAACCTCCGATCTCTGCAACGTCTGTCCAATACTCCTGGTGTGAATCCTCCAACTCCGCTCGTCTCTGCCAACTATCCGCCACTCTCCGTCAACTCTCCCAGGTCTCCTCCTGCCTCCTGGTTCATCCATGTTCCATTCCCGGCTTTCCTAGCACCCCATGGACTCCCATCGGATCTCCTCGATCTATTGCTCCGGCAAGCGCCTGTGTCACTATGAAATGAGCATCCATGCACCCCCAAACTGGAGTACAAAAACCCGTAAGAGTGTATCCTTGCTTGCTGACCGCGACTGACCATCCCTGGTTTGCCTTTGATTGAACCCAACGACTCAGATCGACCTAGACCATGTCCGGTCCTCCCCGATCTCTCCCGCTTTGCCCAGACCCGCAAAATTCGACTCAAATTATTCGAATCCGAGCCCACCAATGAATTCGAAACAGTCCAATTAGCTAGGAACAAACCTCCTCACAACCCAAAACGCCTCCGAACGCCCAAAACTGGCTCAAAACAAGCAATAATAATACTATTCCCGAGCCTCTACACAAAAAATGGAGCGCGCGGTTGGATCCAAAACGTCGAACCGAGTCCGGAATCGGTCTGAACCGGGCATGAACCGGCCAAAAACATATTAAACCGGTTAAAAAACCTATTCTAGTCTAACATCGAACCGTGAACCAGTCTGGACCGGACCGAACCCGATCTGCTAATCCGCTGACCCTCCGGTCTAGACCGGTTTGGCCCCTTTGACCGGACCATTGACCGATTTGACCCTAAATTATGACCCTTTTGACCGATTTGAACCCATACCTGACCCTTTTGCTAACGTGGCGCCACGTCAGTGTTGACCGGCTCACGTGGCGTTGATCTGCTGATGTGTCATCCATCGTGGCGCTGACGTGTCGCCACGTGATCGTCATCTACACAGTTCGGCGCGTGTGGCACACGCCCGCGAGTAGATCTCACTCGCTTTTCTTCAGACGGCGCGTGCAACGATTCCCGGTGATGGGGCTTGCACCACCGTGATCGTCTTGATGAGAGCTACAAAACCATGTGCTCAAAACTTGTACCCGATCACTCTAAGCAAGACCGCTAGGCCACGGTGTCTCCGCCACTTTCCGCCGCCTTTCAAATCCACTGATACCGCTATTTCGGTGACCAAAATTGACGAGCTTTACACCGTTGGACTCCCCTCGATGAGTGGAACAAAACCCTGTGAGCAAAACTTCCGAGCACCCCGTTTTTTTTCGATTTCGTTCCGTGAGCTTCGATGGCGAATCCGGTGACCTCCTTCTTCAACCCCGCTCATACCACTTGTTGGGATCGTCCCGGACTACACAACGCACTCAAGCACAACAAAGATATGAGGAAAAACTCCGTATATGTATATATTCACAACCATATACAATATACATGAAAAAACCTCTCCGGGAGCCACAAACCGGCATCCCGGCCGTGCGCTCAGCCTCACCCCTCCGCTCACCGTGTGCTCTGACAGCCCTCCGAGGAGGAGCACTCTCCCTCCCGAAGGAGGGAGCTCATAGCCCTCTCAACCCTCTCTCTGCCTCACACAATGCGCACACACACACCCCACTCACTCCATACATATGTATAAATAGGTGGGGGGAGTGATCCGGTGCTTTGCGCACCTCTCCCTCACATTGGAGAATCCCAACAATAACTTCATTATCTATGGAATAAACATATGCGTAACTACACTAAAAAACACGTAACATGCATGGGTGAATAAATACTACATTACACACTATATATGTGAAAAAGCCCAATAAAAAAAAAATCTGAATTGCCACAGGAGATAGAAGGCTTCACCATCATGCAACTTCACCATTTTTTCCTTATTGTCGATTTTCTTGGTAATTTTGAAGGCGAGGAAATCATTGGCATTAAATTATGGTTACTTGCTGAGAAGAAAATGATGGGTCTTTGCTAGATATTATTTCTTACACTAAAATTAACATTCTAGATATTTTTTTGCTTTGGTTTACTCTATTTCTATCAGGAAGCATAATACAAAAAGGCAAAATGATATTAAATATATGGTAACATTTGTTATATGTTACCCTTAAATTATATACATAGAGTCATCGTATTTTGATTGTTCACCTATGAGGGGTTGGTCCAGTGGTAAAAAATTCAGGCTTTATTGGGGCTAAACATATATAGTTCCTAACACCACGTAAACATGGTGAGACATTAGCTTCAAGCTCGACGTAAATAGGTCTGATGGCCGGGGTAGGGCAATATTTCCTGTTGGAATTTTGTGAATGAAACCGGGGCACTCGGAGGGTCTCCCGAGGCAACCGAGACCACCCCACGGATTCATTACTTCCACGTGTAAATGCTGAGTTACTCCCCTCTTGAAGGTGAAGATAATGGCAGCATAAAATCCCATTCAAATTCGGTTTAAGGGCAGGAGTTTCAGAATCGGAATTGAATTGCTATTCATTGGCTGTTACATATGGTGGAATGAATTACAGAATTCAATTGGCAGATTCATTACAGAATTCATTCCCGTATTTATGTTTTCAGCTCCTCCAAACAGCTATAAATTGATAGCTCTGCCTTTGGTTCAACACAACAAATTCGTGTATCACATCATATTCCAGAAAGTATTATTGAGAGAGAGAGGCAGGCGTAAGCTTTCGTTCACCAAGGCAGTCGATAGAGGTGTTCTGTCGGCCGTGGTTCTAGCCGTTGTATCCTGGGACGAAGACGTCGGTTCATCCTACAACACCCACGGTAGGCGGCGAATCTTTGTTAAGGAGAGTGTGGTTGCACATGACTCGGCGTTCAATCTATTGTTTGTATCTATGTTTCTATATTCTGTCAATTTTGGTTATTGTAAATTTCCATTGTATTCTGTTTTATTATATATCGATTGAATTGTTATTTGGAATCTGGATTGCCGCTGTAATTTTTCCAACATTTCCTACCAAAGGTAGCGGGTACCATGCAATGCTATTTTACGCAACCAAAAAAATTACTTCAATTTGTCCGCTTAAATTTCCTGTCAATTGCACGGGTTATTGCTAGTTTCCATTTAACGTGAATGGGGAGCAATGGTGGTGAGGATGGTGGTCAGTGTGAGGAGCTTGGTGGATGGGATCATAGTGGACAGGAGCACCAAACCACAGTGGATGAAATTGTTTAGGGATGCATGCCTTGGGCCGTGCTATGTCTTGGGCTATGCTCTGTCTTGAGCCGTGTCAAGTCCGGAAGTTAGGCATGATGGATGGGAACAGAGTGGATGGGAAACATAGTTTCTTGTTAAAATAAAGCAAGCGGTTAGGAGCAAAAAATAGTCAAGCAAGCAAGTCGGGATCATAGTGGAGGGGAGCACCAAACTTTTCGAATTAGAGCTTGCTAGATTTCATAACAATGTTAAAGCGTCACGTAAAATACTAACGTGTTCAATATTGCAATTACGTGATCATTATGAACTATTCGTTGCTTGTAAAGTTAGGATTATCAGGTAGGAGTTTATTTGCTGAGCATCAATCGCTCATGGTACTCCTACCATGGCTTTTCATGCAAGATATTGAAGACGAAGCCGAAGGATAAGATTAAGCTGGCGGTGAAGCTTTTTGGAGGACAACATTGTCAAACTCGAAACACTAGTAGTTGTCTCTCTGTTCCTTTTTGAAAAAATTAATTTTTAAGTGTAAACTTGTTTAGAAACTTAATCTATATTATCAAGTTGATGTAATGAGACTATGCTTCCGCTGTTATTTAAGAAAGTGAAATGCAATCAATTTGGAAAATATTTTGTTAACGTGTCAAAAATTTGGAGCGTTACAAATTACACCCAAAGAATAAAATTCAAAAATAAAACAAGAACCATTTCAGCAACAACGTATCATAAAAATGAGATTGGATAGTAAGCTCAAGTAGTAATAGGTTGTTTTTGCTTTACTTTTAAGATGTAATGGCGTGTAAGTTGTAAAATGTTCTCTTGTTTTGGCACAGTGTAAGTAAATGCTTCTTATTATTTAATTTGATCAGTGTTTTTGAATTTAGGAGAACAGATACGGAATACTAAACACCAGTATATTTTATGTTCAAATAAAAGAAATAAACGTACATAGTTTGATTAATATATTCTTAAGTATTATTTTTATCCAGCTTGTTGCGATTTCCGTGCATAGCATGGATTTATGCTATATATAAGGGGGGGGGAAACCAGTTTTCTCATACATGCCTAGAGTCAATTGTCCATTCCAAAGTCTTACGAGCAGGCTTGGGAGATTTGGACATGTGCCAAAGTCCAATTTGGCTGCAAAGAGCAAACTGTATCCTCCTCACCAACTCTGTCTTTGACAATGGGAAGGATTTGAGCCACATGTTCCAACAACTATTTGCTGGTGGAAACGAAATGGTGCAGATAGGTGTTTAAAAACAAAAACATGGTTCTTAATAGATACAAGAAAATGGCTGCAATACACATTTATATAAGTTGTGTACCATATGCACCTATCGTATGGTCCAGATTGTGCCACCTCATTGACAATCGTAACATTTTTTAGTTTTTCTTAACTTTTCAGTAATATGATTCATAACATTTTTTATGGTTCGTAACATTTTGGTGTGTCTCGTAACTTTTATGAAAAAATCGTAACTTTTATAAAGAAATCGTAACTTTTATAAATAAGGAACGTGTTGGGGTTGTGTATTTTCAAAAGAGTTCTTCAAAAACACTTGTCCCACATTGGCTAACTAGAAAACATTTGTGTTCCTTATATGTGTGGAGGCTACATAGACTATTGATGAGCTAGGCTCAAGAGAGGCCTCGCGCGCACACGGGTTGGGCCAAGGTCCAAGCCAATTTGGAAAAATCGATCCGGAAAGCAGTTATCCGGGTGCGCGTTGCAAACTCGCACGCATCGCTCGCGCACATACGAAGTCAGCCTCACATTTTGTAAAATTTATTAAGGAAAATATTTTCTCTTTTGACCAATTAGTTTTTTTTGGAAAAGATTTTCCCTACTGTTACAGAATTTTTCCTTCCGTTACAAGACTGAAAAAAAAAAGTGTTTGACCAGTGTAAAGAGCTGTTACAGAATTGATTAAAACATGTGCTAAATCAGTGCAAATAATTTTTTGATAAATTGATTCAATCACAGCAAAGTGATTGATTTTGCTTTCCGAAAAAGAATTTTCGCCTTGGCTATAAAAGGGGTTGTTCTCCAGCCATTTCAATGCCCCGAAAAATCATTTTAATACAGAGAGTTCAAAGAGTAAGCAAGGTCGATCTGTTTTGCATCTTTCGGTCTTTTTCCGTGCAAAAAAGATCGAGACAGAGGCTGTATTCTGGGTTGTTTTATCCTGAAGACCGCGTGACTGCAACTGCTTGCACAGAGAGGGCGGAGCCGCGAAACGTCTTAAAAAGAGCGACCTAGTCCGCGAAGCAGCAACCAATCTCTTCTGGTATTTCTGTTTTGTTACAGATTCTGAGGTAAAAGGTTCCATATTTTTAAAGTATTTCCAACAGAACGTGTATTTTGTAGCCTTTTCCGATAGGACAATGATTGATTCGACACACCATTCAATTAGGGACCCTTGCTTACGGTACTCAACCGTTCACCAGATCCAAATTTATTCAGACGACAAAACTAATAAAGTACAGGCTCGGAAATATCAGCTTCGGAAGCATAGGTGGCTCTACAGTGTGAACACCCTTAACAAATTTTTTTGTTTAGAATACATGTATTTTTTTGTACTTTTATTTAAGTTTTGTCCTTTTTGAACACCCAAGTTGAAAATGTTTGAATGCCCTTACGTAAATATTTGAACACCTAATCCAAAAAAATTTGAACAACTAGCCTCCAAGAATTAGCCCACAAACATCCAATGTAAAATATCCAATTAAAAGCCATAGGAGGCTCCGTAGCTTTCCATAGATGGTCAAAACAACCCAAACTCTTTTACATTTTATAAAATTATAGGTTGTTTAATTGACCATAAAATATAAAAGAGTTTAGGTTGTTTGAACACTTATTCTTATACTGTGAATATTCATCAATTCAGGAGATTCGCAATTGAAATACCTAATATATTAGCTCAAACAAAGTACATATACACTCTAAATGACAAAAGTTTAAAAAAAAAAATAGAGAGCAAAAAGTTCTATTGGTATCGATATTGTGCTCTGACTTTTCTCTGAATAACAATCAACTCTATATTTCCAAAAATAAGAGTATATGGCTAGTAGAGTTAAGGTAATTTTTGAACACCTTGTTTAAAATTCCAGGAGCCACCACTGTTCGGAAGAAGAAGAATATTTGGCGATGTGTTCGGGCTTAGCTTTTGGAAGAAAAAAAAAATCCCAAAAATTCACTATTAACTTTAGATAGGCGAGTGATTTCCACATCCCCAAATTGCTATCCACACCCCCTTTTTTGTCTTCTAGTGGAATTTGCATGTGTAAAAATCTCACTAAAAGACACAAAAGATGTGGATAACAATTTAGGGAGCGTAAAAATCAATTACCATTTAAATATTATTTTAAGAATAACCGTGTCGACGGATTTCGAGGGAATTCTAGAAAATAGAATTTTGAATAAAAATGGGGTTGTCACATTTTTTGGGCATTTGTTTGTGGTAGTGCTGGGCTTAAAGACGGCAGCAATTGCGAGTTTAAGGGGTTTTTCCGGCTACTAATTCTGGCGACACATTTTCAGGGTATTCAGGGGTTCTTCCGGCAACATTTTCCAGCGAAGAACGGGTTTGTCAAAGGTACCTATTTTTGGCTTTTTGCTTGACAAACACACAATTTATCGCTCACTGATTTCAGGAGGACATGGGCACATCTGACAGCGGTTTATTCGTTGGAATCTTGTCAACAATGTCATGCTTTTTCTTTGTTGTTTTCTATTTTTCTTTTTTCTTTTTTTTTAAAACGAGTGGCTTATTAGGGTAAACTTTTATGATTAGCACTGGTAGAAAAGTTTTTGCACTCTTTGAGGCTCTTTCTTGCATTTCTTCTCCAATTGTATTATTTTTGTAGTTGGCTCATTTGGCATTAATGAAAATTTCATTTGTTGTTCTAAACAAAAAAAATTTGAGTTGTCACTGGCCAAGTATTAATGGCATTTAACAAAAGCCGGGACAGAAGCCGGAAACATTCTCTGCGAGCGGTTTGCAAATGCAGTCGAGTATTCCCGACATAGATATGACCAGTGTTTGCAAAAAAATGCTCGGATAGACACCGGAAAGGCTCTTGCCGGTGTTTATTGGTCTTTTACCAGAGTTTATAAAAAGCATAGAAATTTATATTAGTTGATTGGATGGATGACCTAGATTTAAAACAAAATAGGAGAACTATTCGCGCGAATAGTTTGTTTTCAATATGAACCGTTAAAAACATTTGTGAACGACCTAGATTGTGCTCAACCCAGCTATTGGCACAAGCTGCGGGTCCCTATAGGACGTTAGTACGTTAATATTGTTAGATTACTACGAGAGCCAACCACTTGTCTATATATAGAAATCGAATCATAGACGTCACACTCCAAAGGAGTCCTACACAATTATTGGGCTTATAGTCTTATAATCCAAGGTTGGAAAGATGACTTTTCTTGTATTGCGAAAAACAAATACAGAAGATCCACAACAACAGGTTTGCACCAATTGAGAAAGGATCAGACTAGAATTACGGTCAAGTCAAAATAAGTGACAAACGAGGTGTGCTGAGGCTCTAGAAGGAAAGAATTGTTGTTAATTGCGTGTTTTATCTTAATTTCTTCCACCGCGTAGAGTACTTGTGTGTGTCCACGGCCCAGTTCGATTTAATCAAAGAGGTTGTGCTGGGAAACTTCAGTACAACTTTTCTAACCATCCCCCCTTCTATTTTTGTCCAGCCCAGTGAGAGAGATTAACGAAAGAGAACATGATGCCTATAGTTTTTGCTCTACTGCTGGTCCTAATGCCTCGCAGCAGCCTAGTTACGGCACAACTAACGGTTACAAATATGTGCTACAACGAACCAAACTACACGGACGGTAGCAATTTTCAAACCAACCTCTACCGCATCCTCTTTAACTCACTTTACGTCGACAGCAGCAATTCCATCTACTCCAACAAGACCGAAGGACACGACCCGGACACAGTTTACGGCCTGTTCGCTTGCGAAGGCGATGTTTCAGCCACAGATTGCCGAAAATGCGTCTACAGTGCAAGTGAAACTATCTTAAGCTTATGTCGCTTCAGGAAAGAAGGAATCATTTGGTTAAATCAGTGTATGCTTCGGTACTCATACAAATCGACATTCCCTGCTACATGTTCGAATGACACCGGAAACATAACGAAGCCATATAATTTTAACGAGACTGCGGATGATATGTTTGCGAATCTGATCCCAATTGCTACTTCTAACCGTATGTATGCGACCAACGAATCCGACATAGGTAATTCTATGAAGGTGCGATGCACAGTGCAGTGCCTTCCTGATTTGTCACCGGTGCTTTGTAGTAACTGCCTCAATCAGATCTTGAATCCAGGGTATTTCTGCAGTGCCGGAAAATATGCAGGGTTCATACTCACACCGAGCTGTTATGCGCGGTCCGAGCTTTACCAGTTCGTCAATGAGACTTCTGGGAGTAGTGGTGAGTAATTATTCTTTAGTCCCGATTACGTTAAACTGTTAGGTCTGAGGTACTTATTTTATTTTTGTACTTTGTGACTCACTCGTTCCTAACTCCTAATGCAACGCCTAAAAACAATTTTGGTCACCCTCGTTTTGACAGAAACGTTTAATGAAGTTAGGAATGGGGATTTGATTGGTACAAATTTTGAACGTTGGGTATTAAATTTTTCCAATTAATACATTGAGGATTAAAATGAGACGCGGTTGATATTTTGAGAACTAAAAAGGTTAATAAGCCTTTGTATTCTAGTCCCTTTTGACAAGTCAAAGAAAAAATTGTGGAGATTTTCGAAACTAATTCTCATGAATACTGGTAAATAATTCTAAAAGTGAGAATTAAATGCTTGTCCCCTTAATAAGTGTTTATATATCTATCATTCCCAACCTCAATATTTGTTGTGCTTAGGGATATCCAGAAACATAAACACATGCACACACCCAAATACAGAGACAACAATTTTTACGTGGTTCGGCAAATGGTTTACAATCACTCATCCCTTATCCCAACCCAGTGTATACCCACCCAGTCCTCACCAATCTATCAAACAAAATTTTTGCCACACTTGTATCATCTCATAGATGACATATTCATACTGAGGTGCGAGGGGAAATTGTCTTTGAGATTAAAGTCTTCAATAGGTGCTCATGGAATCTGAGCCAATCCTTTGACTGCTCTAATGCCCACGTTTTCAACAATATATACATGCCATGGAAGTGCACAAGTTTTACCCAAATTTTGGGTAATACCCACTGATGTGAAATTCCCCCATGTACAATCATGAGAGCGAGCAATTCCTATTTGGCCTTGTCGTAAGCACATTTGGTAATACCCATCTTTTCGTTGTGTTGGGATCTTGTTTTACAATCATTAGACAGCTGTTAATCAAATGGTGACGACTTAGACAATGATTGAAACAATACCATCTGTTTTGAAGGGAAAGATAGAAAAATGATTGCAATCAGTGTTAGTTTATCAGCATCCGTAGTTTTCCTGCTGATTGGTTCTGCTATCTACTGCCAAAGGAGAAGGAAAAGAACGACGGAAGGTAACAACAGTCTTCTTACAACTACCAATTATCACAATATATACTCTTATAATACGTAAGCTATAGCTAACTGTACATTCTTCCTCAGAAGAGAAAGAAAGGAGTAGCAAAGAAGTTCAATTACTTGACTTGGCGCAAGTAAGAATTGTTAATGATTTCAACGCTGAGAATTTCGAAGGAGAAAGGCCGGTGAAGTCGCAGGACTTTCCTTCAGTTCAGTTAGATCTTATACTTGAAGCTACGAAGCAATTTTCTGAAGAAAATAAGCTTGGAGAAGGTGGATTTGGTCCAGTTTACAAGGTACTTTGTGCTGATGATCATGTTTTGTCTTGTCTAAATTTGCAGGGTGTTGTCACGTTTTCGACAACAAAATCTAAACCTAAATCTAGACCTAAAAGAAGCCTTTTGCACAACAATGCCGAAACTACTCATGATTGTATAAATCGAATGCTATGTATGATTTGGAAATTGCTTGTAGGGTACATTACCAGATGGCAAGGAAATTGCAGTAAAGAGGCTCTCAAGAAATTCCGGCCAAGGACTTCAAGAGTTCAAGAACGAAATATCTTTAATCGCTAGACTACAACATAGGAATCTTGTTAGACTATTGGGTTGTTGCTTGGAGGGGAACGAGTTAATGCTAATCTATGAGTACATGCCCAACAAAAGCTTAGATTTCTTCCTCTTTGGTATGGACTCTCTGTGAAGTTGTCACTCCTTAATTAATTACTCTGATAAAACATTTGCGATCAAACCCTAAGAAGACAGTTCTCAATGAACTTGAATTTTTATGTTTCTTTGTTAGATTTAGCAAAAGCTACACAGCTAGATTGGAGTAGACGCTTTCTCATAATTAATGGGATTGCTCGAGGCCTTTTGTATCTACACGAGGATTCTCGACTTAGAATAATTCATAGGGACCTTAAAGTTAGCAACATTCTGTTAGATCAAGAAATGAATCCCAAGATATCAGACTTTGGAATGGCAAGAATTTTTGGTGGAAATCAAAGTGAAGCCAACACAAACAGAGTTGTTGGAACATAGTAAGCCTCTTAGTTTTTGAACTTATAAATGTATGCGTAACAATGTTAACCATATCTTCTAATAATTTTTTTTTTATTATCAATTACAGTGGATATATGGCTCCGGAGTATGCAATGGAAGGATTATTTTCTATTAAATCTGATGTTTTCAGCTTCGGAGTTCTCTTACTAGAGATTATAAGTGGAAAAAAGAACTGCGGCTTTTACCTTTCTGAGCATGGTCACAACCTCCTAACTTATGTATGTTCCTATTGTCAAATCACTCTATCTTTTAAACTAAAATGCATATTAATGATTAGATCATATATACTTATAATTTCATTACTGTTACTTTGTCAACAGACATGGAACTTATGGTGCAAAGGTGAAGGAAAATTGGAGCTGATGGATCCCTTACTCGTGGAGTCATGTGTGGAAGCAGAAGTGTTGAAGTGTATCCAAATCGGATTGTTGTGTGTTCAAGAAGACCCTGCTGATAGACCAACGATGTCATCTGTAGTTCATATGTTGGGAAGCGATATTGCGACGCTGCCTCAACCAACACAACCAGCATTCTCTGTTAAGCGTCTAGTGCTGAAATCATGCCAATTCTCACCAAATGTTAATGTCGTTTCTGTGAATGAGATGACTATTTCAAATGTATCACCTAGATAATTATACTATGAATTCTTTTTCATCCTCTCAAAAGATTCATCGATCGGCACTGTGTTTTAAGGAATCCGATATAATTAATTTTCTTTTAATTATCAAATTAAACCAAAGAAGTACGTAAAGACTCGGGTTAATCTACGTGTTTAATTGGCGTGTTTCTAGTTTTAGTTATAAAAACTTGCAGGTCCATATCCAAGTTTACATCCGGTACTCTCATAATAAGTGATAATGGGACACTCCCAATAGCATTATGGTTCCACCATCACACTTGTGATATAAAATAGATTTAGGTCCAAGCATTACTCTGTTGGTATACTTGCTCCCTAAAGCCCTGCACATCTCTCAAGGACTAATCATTCATGTGCCCACTTTGGTGAACATCTTGTGGACTTCCCTTTTATGTTAGATGGACTTGCTCCCATTACTAAACATACCTATTCCTAATTTTGGTTATGTTTGATTAATTGATCTCTAAAATGATTATACTTCTCTCAGTTTGGGGTGATCATTTTTGAACTCGCCATACGTACTCGATATACTTGCTTTCATAACTTCATATACTCCCTTCGTTCCAAAAAGTTTGACCTATTTTTTTTTTTTTTTTTTGGCTATCCCAAAATATAGGGACTTTAAAATTTTCAACAAAAGAAAGTTGGTAAATTTCATTTCTTCCCTTGAGATGCTTTTAACAATCAAAACAATAAGACCAAAAAAAGAGTAATTGAAAGTTTTAAAGTTTAAAGTGCATTTTAAAATTTTAAAAAAGTTCTCTGATTACATTGGCGGCAAGATTTTCTACTTTCTGGAAAACAATTTAAATTCAAAACTTGATTAACTCCTATGTTATTAGAGTCAATGAATGAAGGGCAAACTTGAAAAGTTAAAAGTTTTGGGTAACATTGTATATCGTACATAAAATGTTGAAATTTAAAAGTAGGCCAAACTTTTTAGGATGGACGGAGTACTTGTTTTTGTTAGACTGGCACTCCAAAAAACTTGCACATCTCTTACAAAATAACCATTTCATGCACCTACTTTGAGTGACGATCTTTGGACTTGCCATATTGTTTCGTTCCTATTTGCCGCGTAAGTGTGAGCATTTGAGCGGGCGTGCCGGAACTTGTCGTCATTCAACATGCGTATAAGTGTAAGTTCCTCGATCCAACTTCTAATAAAAACAATTGTGTGTGACCCAAAAAGTAAGACCACAACAAAGTTTGTTTTTTTTGGCCTAATTGTGAGCGAAATGTCCAAAGTACCCTTATTTTTATATAATGAGAGATGATGCGGCTTTGTAAGGAGGAATATTCATGTCATCTTGATAGGTTTTGCATGATTACCGTATTGTCCTTATTACTAGACTTTCGAGGCTATACGTGTACATCTTTTTTTTGCCTGGTTTTGTCCATATGTTGAAGGGCATTTCTGGAATTTTGGGGGAGACATGCAAGTGTGAGCTCATGGTGCTCTTTTTTCTTCTTTGCCCTTTGTTTCTGGGTTTTCCCTTTTTTCTTCTTTCTCCACTTTGCTTCTTTTGACTTATTTTCTGCTACGTCCTTTTTTTCGTGTGTAAACTATTAGTAATTGGGACACCATTAGGTATTTCATAGATGAGTTTTAGTTGAGGGGTTTGGCTTGGTTATTTTATTCAGTTTCATTAGGAAAAGAATAACAAAATGAACCAAAGGGGGAAAGAAATTTCAACTCAAGTGTGCACAATTGCACAGTGGAATACCATTTGGTTTGGTCTCACATTCACAGTTTCACAAAATGCAATCTCTATAATTTTTTTTAAAAAACTTCAAAAAGAGAGGAATGTGTTGTATATTTAAAAAAATAATAATGATTAAGCTGCTCATCTCGACAACAATGAACACGCAATTACGCACGTAGCCTAACAATAATAAATTGATAAAAAAAAAAAAGTGCTGGCTTTGATTGGTGTTCGAAGGTTCTTGTACTTTTAGGCTCATGGAAGAGTGAGAATGCCCATTTTAGTTTTCGGCCCACATTCCAATAGTCGTTTAGTGCTTTAGGCTCTTAACAGTGGGCAACCATGTGTCCCATGATCGCCATTCTTTAACCCAAGACTTGTTTAAAGCATATAATGCTTCCAGCTTGTACTTCCCACATTCAATAGTAAATCATGGACTCAAAATTGATCTCAAGGCTGCCAAGTATATATCCTTTATATTTGTATGCCCACAAGCAAATCAAAATCCACATTTTTCTCTTGTGCAGAACATATGTATGTACCCACATGCATATGTATATATTCATGCATAGAGTGGAATTGATAAATTAGTGGGTCCATCAAATATGATCCAAATGAAAAATTATTCGGTGCATCTCACTTCACCTGGGCTTCAAATCCCACGATCCAAATAAAACTTGAGCAAAATAACCACCACATGGCACTCTGTAAATTTGTTGTCATTTTTTGGTATAAACAATGCTCCCATCAAACGTTTGCTCTATAATGTAATGTCTTGCAATGACTTTTTCTTTATCTTACCCAAGAATGCCATCATTCATCAAGGTTTGATAAGACTCTCTTCACACCTCTAGAGAACTAAGGTCGTTGTGTCCCTTGCAGGCATCTTTTGTTGACTAAGGCACTTTTCGTGGATGCATTCAGGCATTCAACATTTTTCTTTGAATTTAAAACTCGAAAAGAGTTTACCAACTAGTGACTCACTAACTATTTTCTTGTAGGCCACGCCTATTTAATTCTCAAATAGAGATAGAAGCCTCAACCATCCACTAAACTGAAGTGCTGACACTGAATATTGTGAACCCTTCTTCGGAAAGAAGCTTGAATCAAAGCCAGGATTAAACAAAGGGCTTGAATTGGTTGATGTTCATACCCATATCAAAGTTGGATTCAAATGTTGTCGCTCTCCTAGAATGCTTGACATATTTGGTAAAAGGCATATTTAAATAGCTATAGTATGCGACTTGTTTTAGGGCTGAATCTAAAGGAACCATAAAACAATTAAAGGCTTACCAATAAGGCCTGAAAATATGTTAGAAGGCTTAAACTTTTGCTTAGAATGCTTATAATAGTGACTCAGGCCTACTCAAAGAGCTCAAAAGGTCTTCACCTCTACGGGAAATGCCTACTTTAATTGTGACAAGTCCTAAAACAAGTTTATTGTGGGTGCAAACAAGTCCTAAAACAAGTCTATAATTGATTATAATTGATTGGCCAAACAAGTCCTAAAACAAGTTTATAGTGACTCAGGCCTAGTCTATAATTGATTGGCCAAACATTTTAGACATCCTTTGGCCTATGAAGGACTTTTCTCTACTTAGGCCTTCTTGAAACCACTTTGGCGGTCTTGTGTGAGCCAAGTACATAACAATCGCTATTGATACGCCACAAGTTTATTGTGGGTGCAATTCTATGAATCTAAGGCCTAAAGTAGGCCTACCCATGTAATTCTCTCAAAATGCCAAAAAGACCTTCATCAGCTTGGTTAGGAGGAGGATCTCTGATTACAAATGAATCATGACTAAGCCACGTAGTGAGAATGTCATCACTTTCCTCGTCTCATTTTATTCCTCCTATTCTAAAAGGATTTGATATGCAATTCAGATCACCAATACAACTGATGGCAAAACTAAACCGTTCCTGGCTTAGCCCAGGTTTGATTTCAGGTTTTTGTAATGTATCGTTTAGATCTTTCTGCCACGCGCGAATCTTCAAGTGCCTGAATTGAGATGCTTACACCATCCTTGGGCTTTTTGGCCCCGGGTCCCATTCCATAGCCTTTTTTCCTCGACGAGTGCAGGGCTTTTGAATGCTAAAACCTGAGAAGAGGTTAGAGGCTTGACGTGCTTGCTAGAAATTTGTTCAGACACATTCAGGCCTGAAGTTGAGCCTAAACGACTAAAAACTTTGATACCGGTGTTGGTGTAGGAGTTGACTTCATATTTTCGAGAAAACCCATCGCCTGATGAAATTTATTTGGGATTCTTCCATTTCATGCTAAGGCACAAATATTAATAGGCTCCGATTTTTGAGGTGAAGACCTTTTGAGGTATTCAAGTGTTGAGGTATTCAATGCTTTTTTAAATGAGGATCCCTTTTTGAAGCCATTTCAAATTCAAAAAAAGTTATCTTAACCAAATATAGATACAATTAATTAATTGTGATCCAAAAACAATTAACTATAAGATTGTTATAAATGTTATTTGATAAAAATAAAAAAATTATTTAATTGTGATCCAATCAATAAATGCCATTTATTGTTAGCCATGCTTATTAGGAGGTCACTTTGATTGTTGTAACTACCAAAGTAGTTAAGAGAGGTTAAGGCTGTTGTTAGTAGTAACTGATGTATAGTTGGGTTTTAACTCTAGTTAGTTGATAAGTCGGTGTAATCCCAGAGTATAAATACTCTTGTCTTCTTTGTGTTGAGTAACGGAAAATAACAGATCACATTTGAATAACTCTTCTCTCTTTCTCTCTCATTCTCTCTCTAGTTTAGTTAGGGTTTCTCATTGTTACAGTAAAGAAGATTGAAATCTCAACTTCGTTATGGTATCAGAGCATATGACATTCGTCGATTAGAGTAGATTATGGGCTAATCTTTCATCACACAAGTCTGATTTGAGCGATTGAAGATCAAGAATGGCAACGGCATTGAATTCATCGAGTTCGTCAAGTTCTTCGACCTCATGAGAAATTGCTACAGTAAAACTCAACTTACCTCCATCTCTGGTATTTTTTATCTCAAATATACACTCATTTGTTACAATTAAGCTTGATTCCCACAACTATGTGATCTGGAGAACACAGATCGAACATGCACTTAAAGCAAATAAATTTTTTGGCTATGTTGATGATACCATATTGTGTCCATCTGCTACAACTGTTCGAACAACTGAGGTTTCTGTTACTGATCCTGATTTTGCATTATGGACGATCATAGATAGTCAACTTCTGTCATGTCTCATTGCTACTATATCTGCATCTACTGTGCCGCTCATTCTTGGACTTGATCATGCTCGTCAAGTGTGGGATGTTCTTGAGCAGCGATTTAATTCTGTCTCAAGAACTCATATCCATGATATAAAAAGGCAGTTGTACAGCATCACTGAACCTCTACCTTTGAAGCTTATTTTGACTCTATTAAACAACTGTCATATAAGTCTGCTGCTGCTGGAGCCCCAGTGTCTGAGGAAGACCTGATTTTCTATGCTTTACATGGATTGCCCCCTGAGTTTGACACCTTGCAAACTGCTCTGAGTGCTAGAGTAGGGGATATCGCTTTTGAGGAGTTGATTACCTTGATTAATGGGGAGGAAATGCGTAAGAATAGGGCTCCTTCTGTCCACACAGATGCATCTACTTCTATTTTTGTAGCACAGAAGCCCAATCTCTTTGGAGGTTCATCCTCACAGCCTGTGCAACAACAATCACAGTTACCACATTTTGATCAATCTCAAGGTGTTCAATCTGTTACTAACTCACAGTAGCCACAACAGCAGTTTCCTCCCATGTTTGTGTCTCAATATCCTCAGCAGTACAATAACTTCAGAAATAACAATAACAAAAGATCCAAAGGAAGATTCAGAGGTCAGAGAAATGATCAAAGAAATGGATCAAGAACTCCCTGTCAGATATGTGATAGAACCAATCATACTGCCAAGACTTGTTATTATATCGTATGAATATGCAATATCAACCACCTACATATGCTTCAAACACACCACATACCTACTCTTCAAATATGCCACCATTTCATTATCCTCAACCTCCACAAGCCCATATGCTACAATACCATGTGCCATCTTCTCCTATACCTTCTCCTATGCCATCTCCTTATAACAATGCTGGTATTCTACCTACACCACCATCCTATTCTTCATCCCATAGCTACTATACTTCTGCTCCACCTACATCTTTTCCCTGTCCCAGTTCATATTCAGCTCCATCTCATACTTCTGGCAATTGGTTTCTGGACAGTGGAGCCACCAATCATGTTACAAATGAACTCTCCAATCTGTCACTACAGCACCCATACAGTGGACACACAGGTGTTGTGGTTGGCAATGGTAACACTATTCCTATATCCCATACTGGTAAGGGTATCTTACATACATCTACTTCTTCTTTGTCTCTTCCTGACTTGTTACATGTACCTTCTATCAGTCATAATCTGTTGGAAATTTGATGTGAATGAAACGGTGCATTCGGAGGGTCTTACGAGGCAACCGAAGGGATCCCACGAAGTGTGAGATGCGTGTGATTATATACGCTAGTTATTACACGAATTACACCCCTCCATGATGAGATTTGATGGCCTTCAAATCCTGTAGCAGTTTTTTCTTCCAGAATTCAAGTGCGACATTATTGCGTGGGAGTTTTATTCTGCAGAATTCATTGGCAGAATTCATTCCCGTATTCATTGGGGAGGCTCCCCCTTCAGCTATAAATTGGCAGCTTTGCCAATTGGTTTCATCATCAGAAATTCGAGCATCATATTGTACTCCCGAAATTGTGTTTTGAGAGAGAGAGGCAGACGCAAGTTTCAGTTCGCCAAGGCAGTCAACAGCGATGTTTTGTTGGCCGTGGTCCAAGCCGTTTTATCCTGGGACGAAGACGCCGGTGCATCCTACAACACCCACGGTAGGCGGCGAATCTTTGTTAAGGAGACTGTGGTATCACAGGACTCGGCTCGTGTTTCCTAAACACTGTTTGTATCTCGATTTCGTTTTTGTAATTTTTCCAGTTTATGTAAGCTTATTGTATTCTGTTCATGTTATGATTATATCAATGGAATTTGTTCTTTGGAATTGATGATTGCCGCTGTATTTTTTCCAACATAATCTTCTATCTGTTCACAAACTAGCCACTGATAATCACTGTAAAATTACCTTTGATGAGTTTGGTTTTGTTATCCAGGACAGGGTAACCAACAAGATATTGTATCAGGGGTCTTCTCACCAGGGTCTGTATCCAATTCAGCCTTTTTCTAGTTTCTCTCCACAAGCTTTGGTGTCCACTTCTCCTGGGTCTTCTGCTTCATCATCTGCCCATCTTTTGCATCTCAAATTAGGTCATCCAAGTACTACTCTTCTTCATCATTTGATTCAACAATGTCATTTACCAGTTCATAGGCCTTATCATGTCAACTGTACCTCTTGTAATGTGGCTAAAAGTCACAAGTTACCCTTTTCTTTGTCTGATTCCTGTGCTCAAAGACCTTTTGAATTGATGCATATGGATGTGTGGGGCCCTGCTCCTGTCACTTCTTTCAGAGGTTTTAAATACTATCTTGTAATACTTGATGACTTCACTAGATATTTGTGGTTGTACCCCATGCATTACAAGTCTGATGTGAAATCTATTGTGACACAGTTTTCTGCCTTTGTTCAGACTCAATTTCATGTTACTATTCAGTCCTTTAGGTCTGATAATTGGGGGGGGGGAATTTATAAATCAATATTGGCTCATCTGTTCCTTGAACATGGCCTCATTTATCAAACCTCTTGTCCACACACCCCTGAACAAAATGGTAGAGCTGAAAGAGCTCATAGGCATTTAATGGAAACCACCCTTACACTTTTACATCAAGCTCACATGCCTGTTAAATTTTGGCTAGAAGCACTTGTCACTAGTGTGTATCTCATTAACAGATTGCCTCACTCTGCTATCAATTTCCAAATTCCCTATACTCTTCTATTCAACACCACTCATGATTATTCTCTCCTAAAACCTTTTGGATGTCTTTGTTTTCCATGGCTCAAACCCTATGTGTCTCACAAATTAACCCCAAAATCTGCAGCTTGTGTTTTTTTGGGATATTGCTCTACATCTAAGGGCTATAGATGTTTTGATCCTGAGTCCAATAAAGTGTACATTTCAAGACATGTTAAATTTGTAAAAACTGCGTTTCCTTCTCTCTCCAGTACTTACTCTGAGAATCCTTCTACTTCTTCCTCTGTCTCCTCTTCTTCTTCTTTCTCCATGTACTTTGATATTACCTTAGCTACTACAGATTCAGTTCCTATGCTCACTCCTCTGGTTCCTATTATTACTACTACTACTCCTGTTTCTCATTCACTTTCTTTACCCACTGTGATTCCTACTACATCTCCTACTACCACTCCTATGGCTCCTACTGCACCTCCTGCATCTACTAATCCTACCTTTCCTGTATCACCTGCTCCTATCTCACCAAGTGTGGTCCCTTCTTCTAAAGCTCATCCCATGGTCACTAGATCCAAAAATGGCATCTTTAGACCTAATATTCCTCTTTCTCTATCTCTTACTACTTCCTCTATACCTCCTGAACCAAAATCTTTTACTGAGGCTGTTAAGTGTCCCAATTGGCAAAAAGCTATGTCCTCTAAATATGAGGCTTTGTTATCTCAGGGTACTTGGTCTCTAGTACCTCCACCTTCTCATGCCAATATCAATGGTTGTCATTGGATCTTCAAACTCAAGAAACATTCAGATGGTACCATAGCTCGATTTAAGGCTAGATTAGTTGCTCGGGGGAATGAACAGTCAGCAGGTCTGGATTTCACAGAGACCTTCAGTCTAGTTATTAAGCAACCTACTCTACGTCTGGTCCTTGCTCTTGCTGTTCATTTTAATTGGCCTTTGAAGCAATTGGACGTTTCTAATGCTTTTTTGCATGGTGAAATACAAGAACAAGTTTATATGAAACAACCCCCAGGGTATGTTGATCCTACCAGACCATCCTATGTTTGTAAGCTTAAGAAATCTCTATATGGCCTATGCCAAGCTCCTCGAGCTTGGTATGCCTTGTTTTCTGCTCATTTATTTCATCTGGGATTTCAAAATAGCCTAGCTGACACCTCTTTGTTCATCAAAGCTAATGGAACCTCAATCACCTATGTTTTGATCTATGTGGATGACATAATTGTCACGGGTAATGATCCTTCTTTTGTGGCCAAGCTGCTGCCTCAACTTCAAGAAAAGTTTGCCATTAAAGATCTTGGGGATCTTCACTATTTTCTGGGCATAGAAGTTTTTAGAGATTCAGCTGGTTTATTTCTTACTCAGCAAAAATATGCTCTGGAGTTACTTAACAAAGCTGGGATGCTTGATTGCAAGCCTAGCTTCTCACCTTCTTCAACAAAACCATCTACAGATGCTTCTGCTCCTTTTCCAGATGTGAACCTTTATGGGTCTATCGTTGGTTCTCTCCAATATTTGACCATTACTAAGCCAGAGTTGTCTTATGCTGTTAATCATGTTTGCCAGTTTATGCATGCTCCATCTCAGTCTAATTTTGCTGCTGTGAAACGTATCTTAAGGTATGTAAAGGGGTCTCTGCATCAAGGGGTTCATTTTACTCCTTCCTCGTTGTATCTTTCTGCATTCTGTGATGCTAACTGGGCTGGTAGCCATATTGATCGAAGATCTACCTCAGGATTTTGTGTATTTTTGGGCGAGAATATTGTTTCTTGGAGTGCCCAGAAACAACATACAGTGGCTAGGTCCAGTACTGAAGCAGAATACCGTGTGTTGGCTTACACCACTGCTGAGATAGTTTGGTTACAACAACTTCTTACTGACTTGCATATCTCATTGGATGGTGTTCCTGTCATATTTTATGATAATCTATCTGCCATAGCTTTGGCCTCCAATCCCATATTTCATGCTCACACTAAACATATCGAGGTGGATTATCACTTTGTTTGTGAAAAAGTTCTGAACAAATAGGTTTCTATTCAACATGTCAGTTCTGCTACTCAAGTTGCAGATATCTTCACCAAGCCTCTGTCTATAGCACGATTTCAATCTCTTTCTTCCAAACTCATGGTTCAATCTCTCCCCATGAGTTTGAGGGGGGCTGTTAGCCATGCTCATTAGGAGGTCACTTTGATTGTTGTAACTACCAAAGTAGTTAAGAGAGGTTAAGGTTGTTGTTAGTAGTAACTGATGTATAGTTGGGTTTTAACTCTAGTTAGTTGATAAGTCGGTGTAATCCCAGAGTATAAATACTCTTGTCTTCTTTGTGTTAAGTAACGGAAAATAACAGATCACATTTGATTCACTCTTCTCTCTCTCTCTCTCTCTCTCTCTCTCTCTCTCTCTCTCTCTCTCTCTCTCTCTCTCTCTCTCTCTCTCTCTCTCTCTCTCTCTCTCTCTCTCTCTCTCGTTTAGGTAGGGTTTCTCATTGTTACAGTAAAGAAGATTGAAATCTCAACTTCGTTATTTATCATCACATGAGACCTTCTTACTAAATGACCCTTTTGCTAACTATATAATATAGCTTCATGCATCGAGTGGAAGTGATAAATTAGTGGGTCCATCAAACATGATATAAACACGAAATTATTCGACACTTAGAGGAAAATAACCACCATGTGGCACTCCCTAATTGAATGTTATTTTCATATATAAAGTAATCATTCTATGGGTCAGCTTTGAATGATCATCTTTGGACTTTAACTTTGTATTGGAGTACTAGCGTATGCCCGTGCCTGAAGGCACGCCTCAAACGATCAATGCACTCAACAAATGATGGACGCGCGTGCAATATATCAACCCCTGCCCATCGAATCCGACTATTCAGAAGACGATAACTCAAGCATATTCATTGACTGCATTTAGAGAGTCTTGTACACCAAACAAAAAAATAGCACGATTTGGAGAGTCTTGTACAATACAAAAAATTACTAAAGCAAAGAGGTTATCAAACAAAAATTGAGTACACCAATGCTTTGCCATTGAATGACATTTTTAAAAAAAAAAAGGACACATAAAAAGCCTTATAAAACCATTCAGCAACATAAGATGCTTCTAGCAACTCATAAAAGTAACAACTCTGAACTCTATTTTAAAGCTCACCATTCCTCTGCCAAGGAAATAAGTTAATGCCCATTTCATACTTAGATTTAGCTATAACTGAGAATGAATAGGGAATCTTTTATACAAACGTTGTGGTTGATTGATTCACTAAAATTTGAATAAGGAAAAACCTACCTTTATAACATCGAGTCATGGAAACGCATTGACAATCAGTGATACCCAATTTTAGTAATACCCGGTTTTTGTCCAATGTCCTACAATAACACACAAATTGAAAAAAAAAAAAACAATCATTAGCTTCACATGCAACCATAAAAAAATTGAATCAGGCCAAAACAATCAAACAATGACTATATGCTTCACAATATCGTACTTAAATCAATATCCAGATGATAATCATACCTAACCATCATAACGGGTTTTAATCCAATGGTTGCCAAATGCATACCATCACACAATCATTTGAACACTGCAGTTTATAGCTAAGGATCTCGGATGTAAAAAATAAAATAAAATAAAGCACTCAATGGAAAGGGCATGTTCATTTTCTAATTGCTATTCTCATTGCTGAAAGATACCCAATTGAGTGACCACCCGACATTCCCCTACTTGGCATTGATATGATATGCCCAGATGAAGAAGAAAATATGGAAGAAAAGCAGATGGGATAAAGAAATTGAAACTGCATTGAGACGTGGGGTGTTATACTGAAAACTTACCATTCTTCTTTCTTTGATGCACCCACCCGAAGCAAAAGATAACACTGCACCCACCCGGAGCAAAAGATAACACTGAATTTGAGGCCAAAGAGTACCTACCAAATAATTAATAAGAGTATCTATCGACTTCAAGAGGTTCTTGCAATTATCATAGCATTAACAGCCTCTTTGGATGGTGAGAAAGGGCGCGATTAGAAAAGCAGCATCCCTCTTTGGAGTTGCATGTTAAACATGTCGGATACGGATGGCATTTAGTTCTCGCTCATCACGAATAGTGACGACAACATTACCTTTTTTTTAAGAAGTTCAACCTATGCATTTAAAGTGAATTGAAATGATTAATAACATTAAAAGAAACTTAAAGGAAGAATTGAATATGAAAAGAAGGAAGAGGAATTAATTACGGTTGTCCTTAAATCTTTGTCGACCTGTTCATAGGAAAAACATTACGATATGTCATATGAAAATGGAATAAAGTGAGTTTGATATTGAATCGTAACAAACTTTTGTCGGAATGACATACCTGACCAAAAATGGTGATATTGTCCATGTTAGTAGAAACGGTACTCCGACTTCGTTGTTATACTGAAATGTTATACCTGTGAAATGAAACGGATTTCAAAAAGCATGTTTAGAACCAAATGCATTAGCTTTGAATGAATAAAGCTCAAGATAAAATGGACTGTAAATGTTTCGTTACCAACAGCGACAACAGTGACAATAGTACAATGTGTATTAAATATTACACGTCGATAACTTCATAGAGAGAGACGTTTATTTAGAAGGAGAGGGCTGACTGAATAACATTATACAAATTATTCATATCGACAATTTATCAAATATGTGGTGGGTATTACGAAATGCACAAAACAGATTACAGTGTAGGGGGAAAAATAGACTGAAAGAGAAGAAAGCAACAGTCATGAAGAATTTCAGAGCAAACTCACGAAATAAAAGAACATATCAGGTTAAGGTTCCAAATTGCAACCACCGCTAAGTAGGTTCACCGATTCCCCTCAATTGATTAAGATGATACAAATACTTTACTGCTTGAAGAAAAGAAAAGGCTCAAAAGCATGTAGAGGAGACATGCTAACCAAAATTTCCCCCATTTTTTTAACAGGATGAATAAAACATCTACGGTCTGTAGTGCTATACAAATGTGCATTTTTTTTAAAATGTGCTATACAACTATGCATTTCAGTGGAAAATTCACCAAAATGTCTCAGCTACAAATATTAATGTCAGTAGAAAAATCAGCAAAATCTCTTTCAAACTTGTAACAAAATGAGGTTGCACATTCACTAATTTGATAACGAAAAATGTGCATTTGTATTTAAATGTGCATTTCAGTAGAAAAATCACGCAAAAGAATTTAATTTATTCGGAGGTATACATGAGGGTATAACGTCTCTCACACATTTTGTCGAACATGTAGAATGCAATTTGAAAGCACATCCCAATTTGAGAGAATAGCAGAGGTAGCCGGATTGAGTTCAGAACTATATTTGCAGCAGGTTCGAACTTGGTGGTTTCGTGAGGCGGTGGTTACCGTGGTAGCTTTTGTAATGACCCGTGTAAAAAAAAAAAAAACTTTTTGGAGAAGTTTCGATTTGGCCGATAAAAGTCCCGGTAATTGTTCCTTGGATTTTTCTAATCACAATGGTATAATTGGAAGTTATTTTTTAGTGAGGCAAAGTCATCTTTGGCCTATTTTATTCGGAGAAAAATCTGCCGTTTTTCAGTTTTGTACTAAAAGTGGGGGGATGAGATTTCGATGTGATTAAAATTTCAAATGGGGGGTACTTCCTTATTTTCATAAATAAATTAAAGTAAAGACTATTCAAAATTATAGTCTTTACTTAAGTTTGGTTTATGGAAATAAGTATTGTTCTGGAACATGCTTTAGAATGTGGGTAAATGTGAGGAATTGAATTTTGATTCAGAAGGTTCTATGTGGTGGAAGAGGATTGCATTTGGATCTCTTTATTAGACATTTGAAAGTTGAGGGGTACTAGTGTAAAGGGGTGTGAGTATATAAGTGTATGTTAGTCTTTCTTTGTGGACCAAAAATTCACTCCCCTCCTCTCTCTTCCACCCGACCACCCCTCTCTCTCTTCTCCCTCTCAAATTGTCTCCACTCTCTCCCTAAAAATTCACTCCCCTCACTCAATCTCTTCAAGATTCAACCCAAGAAACTTCTTCTATGCATGATATGGAGTCTGGGGTTCGTTGGTTTCGCGTGGGAAGGGAGCATTTCGGGTTGGGAGCTTCTAAACCTAGGGTTTTAATTTTTTTCACATTTGGAGCTTAACCCATGAGGTAGGAAGAAAAATCTACTCCCTCTAGTTGTATTTATGTGATGTATAACATATATCTTGTTCTTGTTGCTCAAATCCATCTAATTCATCATTTGCTCTCATAAATGGGTTGTTTGAACTTGATTTTGTGATATATGATTTGAGTACTTGTTTGATGCAATTGTTGGTTGAATTACCCTCCCATGATGTCCTTGTTGCTCTATATATCCAATTTTTAGCCAAAAACATCACACTTGCATTTGGGTTGAAATTCCACACCTTTTATGGTGAAAATCTGTCATTTTCTGGACAGTGTAGCTGCTGCCCCTGTTTTCCAGTAGCTGTCCCCTGTTTTTGGGGTTGTTTTCGGCCACCCTTTGATGCCCGTTTGGTCCCCAGTCGTCCATTTCTTCGTGTATTTCACCCGTACCATCATTTTGAACACCGAATTCACTTTAAATTCACAAATTTGACCCTTGGACACATGATTTAACAAATTTCTTAGTTTTATGAATTGAACACGCGTCGGTTGATGCTTTTTGGTGAAAACGGTGAAGTTTTGGAATAAATGGGACTTTTGGAAACTTTTGAAAGACAAATGGTTTTGGATTGATATTATTGGACAAAATGAATTCTAGGGATCACCCGTTTGGTGTCCCTAGCCATGGGTGCACAGAGCCCACGAAATCCGGCAGGGGTGCACGAAGCCCATGAAATCCGGCAGAGAGATACTTCCCTAATAAAATTGATGAATATTTTCTTATGAAATGTCGGTTTTGATGTAATTGGGTTAACTTGGCGTATTTGGCAAAAATTGGCTTCCGGTATGCGAAAATGAGGATTTTGGTAACTACTTGGACTTTGGTTGGATACTTAAAATTGTTTTGGAACACTTAGACGTATTTTGGACACTTGGATACATTTTGGTTACTTCTTGATCAAGTAATAGCCTTCCTTTCATCCTAACCTTATACATTGGTCGTGTCCACCACTATACTCATTCATTGTGCATGTATCATGTTTATACACCTAGCGTTAGTAGAGTAGTTTTCCTACTGGGCTAGTGAGCTCAACCTATCAATTTTCAGGTACTCGGCATGGAGCATGAGATGAGTTGCTTGTGAAGTGAAGCATACGTGGAGCTTGTACATGCATGAAGTTATTTTCCCATCTTTGTTTAATATTTTTGAAAGATGATTTGTAACTTCCATATGTTAACCCCCTTTGACTATTTGGGCCAATGTAATAACTTTTAAACTTGGTATTTAAGCATTCGGGCTATGGTCGCTAGTAGTAAGAACCCGTGTATTCGTATTGGTGAGAATGTATTTGTTGACTTTGACTATTCAAAGAGAAATTGTAAGACTTTTGACTTGTTCCACGTGGATATTTTGTATATTTTGTTTATTAAATTTGAGGGCGTGACAACTTTGATAAGGAGAGAGAGAGAGAGAGAGAGAGAGAGAGAGATGGTTGTATAGGCTTACCGATTTTTGAAGAGTTGAAACTTGAAACTGTGCAGTGGATTTGCATCTAGTAATGAATTCGGCTGATTGCGGTATGGCTTCTGTTGATTTTTGAAGAGTCGAACTTTAACTGTTCGGTGGATTTGCATCCAGTAATTGTGGTAGAGAAGGAGAAAATTGTTTACATAGAAAGACATGGGTTTTGTTCACATCAGTGGAGTTCGGGGAGAACGTGGGTGAGAGAGCTAGGGAGTGAGGAGACTAGAGAGAGTAAACTGTGACGTGGGTGAGAGAAGGGGGGGGGGGGGAGAGAGTATTATTCACGACAGATAAGAGGGTAAGGCATCCAACGGTCAGTATTGAGTCTCCACCCAAAGGCCAAATCTCAACCTTTTAAGTAGTTCCCTTGCAATCTGAGCCCTTCAATTAAGATCCAAGAGTCGAAAATATAGGGATTTAAAACACTGAGCTCCCTTATTATATAGATTTGTTTTTTTGTAAGATTTGCACTTCAACAAGTCTACAAATAACTCAAATTGGATGAAAGTCATATGGTTCTAGCGATGCCCAAGTTTTTCATGTTTTCATCTTTAAACTATCTCAATTTTTTCTATGTGGTCCTTGTAAGAGAGTACAATTATTACGGACACGTGGCACAAGTTTTGGAATGACACGTGGAAGAGATGAGCAAAAGTGAAGTTAACAAAAAACTATTTAAGTTGGATGAAATTAAAGTACTCGCGGGAGGTGACCCGCTGGCCTGGGGTGACCCGCTGCGGTGTTGACCCACGACCCATCACTTATTTTCATAAACCAAAGTTAAGTAAAGATTCTTTACTTTAATTTATTTATGAAAATAAGGAAGTATCCCCCTTTCAGAAAAAATAGCATTGCCAGAATTTTGAAATTCCAATCTTATCAAAATCTCACCCCCCTTTTAGTTCAAAGGCGAAAAAACAACAAGTTTTTCTCCGAAGAAGAGAGCCGAAAGACAACCTTATCATACTAAAAAAGATCATCCGATTACACCATTGCGCTTAGAAAAATCCAAGGAACAAATACCGGGACTTTTTATAGGCCAAATCGCAACTTTTCGGAAAAAGTTACTTTTTCATACTTAGCTAAATTATTTTTTAGTGACAGACAGGGGTGCCTCGATCAAGAGGCGACCCGATGGTGACACAACCTATACCATTCAAGTCTCAGATGAGAGACGATTATGAAAAAATCGATTATGATTCTCCTGAATTTTTGGGCACGACGAAGAGAGACGTCGACCCTTTAAAGATGATCCGACCCAGATGATGTGTCTGCCCCCAGCCGCCTTGGCAGGGTCTAAGGGGTGCCATTTAGAGGCTTGGTCGCGGTATTGGCGTGACCGAGGAAGTCGTGATCATGCCGCTCGTGCGGTGATGGCGAGGTGGAGCCTTGATCGTGCCCGATAGCATCGACGGCGAGACCAAGGCAAACCTTTGACCACGCCATGCACTAGAGATTACTGGAGATTTTGTGGTTTGGTGGCTAGGAACAAGGGAAGCCACCTGCGGAGTAACACCTGAGGGGGGCATTCGCAGAGTAGCACCCACGGGACCCTCCTGCAGGTGTCGCAACTACGACCTGACAGTACGGAAGGAATATTCGCTCACTATTTGTGCGACAAGTGTCCGAGCTTTATTAGTCCACTCAGCCCAGAGGAGAGGTCGAGTGGCCTATAAATAGGGCACTCTCCCCTCATTTGGGGAGAACACTTAGACAGATTCAAAGGGCGATTCTAGAGAGAGAAACACTCTTCCTAGAGAGAAGCCGAACTTGATTCTTGCTCTAATTGGGTGACGAATTCCTGCCAAGGATCTTCCCTACTGTTTTGTCTTGTTCTTCACCAGTCCACAAATTATCTCTTAGTTCCTCAAGTTAATCATCCATTATTTTCATCCCTAGTCAACTTATCCTTGATTTACGTACCCTACTAATTTCTCCCTCTTACAGTCCTTAAACTATGAAACCCCTTATGTCGTTCCTCAACTATTTTCTTGCTACCTATGTGTCCAATTGGTAACGACAACAGTGTTTTTGGACAGAAAACACTGCACGTGAGCAGCAATGCGATTTTTCGCAAACATGAGGGCTGAAAACGCCATTTCACTCTTCAGATATTTCTTCCCTATTCTCGGACTCCACCCCCCTTCTTTTCTATTGTCACTCTGTTTCTCTCTCCACACTACTCGCCCCCTCTTTTTGTATCTCTCTCTCCTCAATCATTTAGGGTTTGAATCACTGTCTCTCGAACGTTGCCAATGTCAACCAAAAAACTCAAAATGGAAACAAATCTCGTGTTTTGGGATGGATCAATTGAGGCAGGGGTTAGATGCAATCCCCTATTATAAGTATAGAAATCCCTATATTTTTTAGATTGTGGGGTTTTCAGTTTTGTATAAATTTTGCATGTGCAAATTTATAACTTGATCTTTGTTAAGTCAATGGATGTTATGTTAGATTTTGCACTTGTGTTTGACTTTCTAATTGGGGCTAGCTTTCCACACAAGCAAATATGGTATTCATAGTAGGTGCTTAGCGAGGAAGAGGATGAAGATGGCATGGTTTTTCGGCTGGGTATGTGGCTATGGGGGAAGAGAGAAGAAATTATGGGTATGGTATAGTGGGTGCTTTGTTTTTGTGGTCTATTTATACAACAACAATTGAGGCAAACCTATCTGGGTTTCAGCCCAAATGGGTGTGGGGGGTGATATACCTTATTTGCCCTTAATATATAAATTGTCTGGGCAGATCACATATGCTGCCCATGTGCAGTGTTTTCCGTCAAAAAACACTCTTGCCGTCGTTACCAATTAGATTTAGTAGGTAGAAAGACATAGTTGAAGGATAATATAAACGGTTTAATAGTTTAAGGACCACAGAAAACTTTCGATAGAGGATGAAAACGTACACCCTGTCCACACCTCAGCTACAAACCTCACCAATAATTTTTCCTACAAGGATGTCGTGAACTCGCTTCATCATGATGCTGTGAATCTTGACCACTTGTCTTGTGAGACAGATAGTGTTCACCCGGATTCTCACGAGGATACGGATGACTTGGGTATTCTATCTATCCCCTTGTCCAAAAAGGAGGAATCTCGTCTATACCAACCATGGAACCAGTCGCTTATCGTTCGAGTGGTGGGAAAAAATGTGGGATGTGGGGTAATGATACCCAGACTCAAAGTTCTATGGAAACTATCAAAACCCATTTCTGGGTTTGATATTGGCGAGTATTACTTCATAGTTAAATTTTCAGATTCAATGGATTTTGCACGAGCCTTGAATGGTGGACCTTGGTTTTTTGGTCCGCACTTCATTTCGATCAGGCGTTGGGAACCCGGTTTCAAACCGTCAGAGGCAAGCATGTCAACTTCCGCCGTTTGGGCCAGACTTTTGGAACTTCCCATCGAATTTTACGATAAGTTGATGCTGGAACGCATCGGCAACAAACTGGGAAAACTTCTCAAGATCGATGTTAACAATGATAATGGAGGACAACGGCGTTTTGCTAGGGTGTGTATCCAAGTGGATTTGAGTAAACCTCTCATATCCAAGTTTAGGATGGGTGGGCATGTTCATCGTGTGGCTTATGAGGGCCTGCCATTGATTTGTTTTTCGTGTGGAACAGTAGGGCATAGAATTGGTGATTGTCCACTTATAGCCAGTTCTGTTATTGCCTCTCACACCGGCACACCAGAAACCGTTATTGGTGATTCTTGGATAGTGGTTCCGCGACGAAAACCTCTTCCGGCGAGAGTCGAGCAGCAGATTAAGGCAGGAAACCGCAAGCCTAATCGCCCTAACCTTAATCCTCCCACTCGCCCTGTGGTCTCACGCGCCAATGGAAAATCTACTACCTTGGTTGATGCATCACAAAAAATATCTTCCGTACCTGACCCTACCACAAATCCTGCCCCTTTGAAAAACTCTTTTCAGATTCTTTCTTCTAATTTGGAGGAAGGTCAACCCTCTCTTTGTTTGCTGCAGTCCACTGCCAACAACTTTATTTCTACTTCTATGCCTTCTTCCTTAACCTCTGCTAAAGACTGTAAAGACAAGTCATTACAGTCTAGTGATGTTGACCTTACTCTCATCTCTTCCATCGAGATTCCTCTGCCCGTTACATCCAAAAACCACTTTTCAGACCCTTTTTCAAACTCTCCCATGCCAAATCCTCTAGCACCTGAACCACCTTCTAAGCTATCATCTCCTCTACCTTTCTCTTCAACCCTCATATCTGAACCAGTTCTTATCAACTCCCCTCATAAACCTGCTCTAACTATTCTCAACAAAAATGCCGAGACATCGTCGCCATCAACCATCCATTCCACGACAGCCACGAAGCACCTCTCCCATACCGGAGTCGGAGATTCCATTTCGCTTAGACCACAGGGAACTCGATATTCCGGGATGGTATCTCCAATACAGGGGGAACCAAATCTCCATAACCGAATACTTCATTCCGGACATCCAGAGGAATCCAACGCACGTTTGGGGTTGGTACGAGAGCAATCTTGCTGCAGCATGGGAGAACATCTCCCCTTACTACCCAACATTTTGGCCCCAGGTGGACCATCCAACAGTAGTGGTCACCTATCTCCAAACTCCTTACAACCACCTCACGGACAACCCGACGGAAATCATCCAGCTAAATCAAATAGCAATGCCATTCACCTTCTTGCAACCAAACAGGGAGATTGCAAGGGACACGGCCACAGTGGAGACTCTCCTACCCAGACCGCTCTTGCCGACAGTCCACATCCAACACCCGATTTGGCAGGAAACCAATGTGTTGGTACAGGGATCCCTCCCGTCGATCGACCTGCTCTCGATACCGCGAGTCAACATGCCCCTCTTCCTCACAGCAAGGTTCTCCGAACAACACGAGCGGTGGGGCTACCTTCACAAGATTCAAATCACTCCGGAAGACGAGCTCGTGTGGCCAATACTAGGGGAAGAGTGGATCGTAGTGGACGATAACTCCGTTATTGATCAAATGCCAAAGATTTTAATGTGGAACTGTAGGGGAGTGTGTAATCCCCATTTTTGTCGTAATTTTACGGAGCTTGTCCGTGATCATAAGCCGCTTATGGTGATCCTCACTGAAACTCGTATTGGTGGGTCTAGAGCCGATACAATCTGTCAGACTTTGGATTTTCCGGACTACAGGATCGTCGACTCTGTTGGTTTTGCGGGTGGAATATGGTTGTTGTGGAATGAGAACAACATCAGTTGTGATGTGCTTTCATCGTCCGAGCAAGTGCTGCATGCTTGTGTCCAGGTTAGCCCTCACACTTCTCCTTGGATAATTTCTGCTATTTATGCTCGCCCCCAATTCGAGCAACGAAAATTTTTATGGGAACACCTAAAAGTTTTTTCAAATTCTCTTTCGCTGCCTTGGCTCTTATTGGGGGACTGTAATCAAGTTTTAACTGCTGAAGATAAGTTTGGCGGGAATCCTATAAATTACTCTCGCGCATCCTTATTTCAAGAATGTTTGGACAGCTGCAATTTGTTTGATCTTGGTTTCTCTGGTCCGCGTTATACATGGTCAAACCTTCGTTCGATAGGAGGTCTTATTCAAGAACGCATTGATAGATGTTGGAGTAATCCCGCTTGGAAACTGTTGTTTCCTAACACTATTGTTCGCCACCTTCCCCGCACTCATTCAGACCATTGCCCCATTCTTCTTAACACTGATCCCTCCTCAGCCCCGGCAAGGCGGCCTTTTCGTTTTGAGGCCATTTGGTTTAGTGACCCATCCATTTTTCCTCTTGTTGATGAGTGTTGGAGCAACCCCATTAATTCCTTTCTTTCTAACCTAAATCTTTTTACTGAGAGGGTTCAGATTTGGAATAGGGAAATTTTTGGTAATCTCTTTTTTCGTAAAAAAACCATTTTGGCTAGAATTAAGGGTGCTCAATCGTCTTTGGCCCGTCGGCCTAGTGTGTTTTTGAATAATCTTGAAACATCCCTGACCACTGAGTATAACCATATTCTGGCGCTTGAGGAGGAGTTTTGGGCGCTTAAGTCTAGAATTAATTGGTTGAATGATGGGGATCGTAATACTCGCTTTTACCATTTGTCCACCATTAATCGCCGCAGCTCTAATAAAATTTCAGCCTTGAAAGATTCTAGGGGCATTTGGATTGATGAACCTGGCATGCTCTCTGACCACATTAGAGATCATTTTCAATCCCTTTTTGCTACTGATTTTGTTAGTGATAGTTTGAGCGTTTATGCTGATCATTTGCATCATTTGGAGTTTCCCTTGTTGCATGTAGACAACCATGTTACTCTTTGTGCCACTCCTACTCTCCAAGAACTTTGGTCAGTCGTTAAATCTTTTAAGCCTTGGAAAGCCCCGGGTCCGGATGGTTTCCATCCAGCTTTTTTCCAAAAGTGTTGGAGTACGGTGTCCCAATCTGTTTTGGACCTTATCAAGAATTGGTTTTCGACCGGGTCTGTGCCCCCGAATTTCAATAAGGCCCTCATTTGTCTTATTCCAAAAACCCATCATCCGGAGACAGTCCATCAGCTTAGACCCATTAGTTTATGCAACACTGTCTTCAAATTTTTCACTAAGCTGCTTGTGTCGCGCCTCCGTCCTTTCTTGGAGTCCATCATTAGTCCTTATCAAGCCAGTTTCATCCCGGGGCGTCGGGGTACTGACCATGTCATGATTGTGCAAGAAATGGTCCATAGCTTTGGGGAAAAAAAGGGCACGATGGGAAATCTTCTGATTAAAATTGACCTTGAGAAAGCTTATGACCGTATTGAATGGAGTTTTGTGCGCAAGGTGCTTCATTGGTTTAATTTTCCTACTCTTTGGATAGACCTTGTTTTATCTTGTCTATCCACAGCTTCTTCAGCTGTTCTGATTAATGGGAACATCACGGACTTTTTCTGTGCTTCTCGTGGTATTCGATAAGGTGACCCTTTATCCCCTTATATTTTTATCTTGTGCATGGAATATTTGTCCGTAGTGATCCAAGGTAAATGTAGGGAGGGTAGTTGGAAACCGGTGTTTAGTTCTCGTAGAGGGGTACCTCTTACCCATCTATTTTTTGCTGATGACCTTATGCTTTTTGGTCGAGCAGAGACTACCACTTGTGAAACTATTGTGGGGGTCCTTAAGGACTTTTGTGAGTTGTCTGGCCAAAAAGTTAATTTCACTAAGTCTAAGGTTTTCTATTCCAACAATGTGCCTGAGGACTTGAAAATTGTGTTGTCCAACATCCTCAACATTGCTCCCACTAACAATTTGGGGATGTACCTAGGTTGTCCTATTCATCACTCGCGTCCTAATCGGCATAGTTTTCAATTTATCATTGATAAAGTCCGTGCAAAGCTTGCTCGTTGGAAAAGTCACTGTTTGTCTTTCGCGGGACGGGTCACTCTTGCCAAATCTATTAATGAGGCCATCCCAGCATATGTCATGCAATGTAATCTGTTGCCGATTTCGGTTGCTAAAAGTCTTGATAAGATTAACCGTGACTTTATTTGAGGATCTTCTGTTGATAAAAGGAAAACTCATGCGGTAAAATGGACCAATGTTACCAAAGATAAAAAACTTGGAGGCCTAGGTTTAAGAGATGCGGTTAATTCTAATTTAGTCACCATGGCTAAATTAAATTGGCGTTCCCTTAAAGAGGAGGATTCCCTTTGGGCTAGATTATTGCGCGGTAAGTATGGTGGCCCCTCTGCTAATCACTATAGCCCTTCTTGCCTCTGGCGTAGCATTTGTAAGGGTTATCCCCTCCTGATTGCTGGCTGTAGAAAGGTGATTAGAAATGGTCGTTCCACCTTGTTCTGGACTGATAATTGGTTAGGAGATGGAGCCTTGTGTAATCTTGTTGTTGGTCCTCTAACTGAAAATGATTTAAAATTGAAAGTCAGTGATGTTTGGGTGGATAACCAATGGGATTTTAGTGTGTTGTCATATGAGCTTCCTTCTCCTTTAGTGTTTCTTATTCGTGGCATGCCTATTCCGTGGTCTAGTGAGGATAATGATGTTTACACTTGGAATTCAAATTCTGGAATGTTTTGCCCGAAAGTTGCCTATGATCTTGCCACGAACCACTCTCCCTCAGAACCTCTCTCTAATTGGACTTGGGTCTGGAAATTAAATGCTAACCCGCGCATCACTCACTTCCTTTGGTTGGCACTTCAAGACCGTATTGCTACGAAAAATTTTCTCCACCTGCGTCGTATAACTCCTGATAGTTATTGCCAGCATTGTTCGTGCATTATTGAGGACCCCATGCATGTTCTTCGCTTCTGTCCCATAGCGAGAGATTTCTGGTTAAACATTGGAGTCCATTCCCCCTCCTTCTTTGATACTAGCCTGTCCTTTGCCGAATGGCTCTACCGCCATTGTCATTTAAAACACCACCACACTTCTGGTCACCCATGGAATGTTGTGTTTCCCTTGGTCTGTTGGTGCCTTTGGATGAACAGGAACAAGCGGTATTTCAACTCTATCAATGCTACGAATTCTCCTTTGTTCACGGTTAATGATTGCTTAGCTCGCATCACGGAGTGGGTGTTGTTTGTCGATTCTAAGCATGCTCGGAAAGGGCCAATAGAAACATTTTATGTAGGTTGGAGCCCTCCCCAGGTGGGTAAATTCAAGTTAAATGTGGGTGGTGCCCGCTCGGCGGGAGGGATTGCTACAGCAGGTGGTGTTCTCCGGGATCATGGGGGCCTTTGGTTACACGGCTTCCAGAGAAGGATTGGTAGTTGCTCGGCCTTGGGAGCAGAACTTTGGGCCATCAGAGATGGCTTGAAGTTGGCGATTGATCTATCTATGCATAATATTGATGTGGAATCTGATGCTATGGAGGCAGCTAATCTCCTGACTGCTGAATCATGTAACCAAAATCATCCATTAAGTGCCATTATTTCTGATTGCAGGCGATTGGCTGAGCAGTGCCAGGCTAGTATTCTTCATGTTCGACGCGAGGCAAATCGGAGTGCAGACATGCTTGCCAAGAATGCTTTTAATTTATGTCATTTTAATTATGTTAATCTAGTAGAAGCTCCTTTGTTTATGTTGCAACAACTTGCTGATGATTCTGTAGGGGTCAAATACCCCAAGACTATTTTCGCTTAGTGCTTTATATTATCGTCTATTACCAAAAAAAAAAAAAACGTAGGTAACTTCTACACATTATACGGTCTCACATCTAGGCTTGTCCATATGTAACCTCCCATTTCCCAAACAGGGCCGTAAGAGGATGCTTATCAGGAGCACCAAATTTTACGCTAAATTTAACTTTAAAAACACATTTTACAATTTAGCAAGCTACTTTTACAAAAGTTCACAGAACTAGGCTCTTTATTCTAACTTTACTGCATTAAATTATTCTTTATTTTTAATCCTACTCCCCAAAAGTAATTAAAAAAAGTGAACAATGTCTTGGTGTGTGAATAGTGTCGCACCAAATTTGAGTAGCTATTGTAGCAAAAATAAATTTGACCAATTATTTGGTGAGGTTGATTTTGGGGGTTTGACTCTATATTTGGTTAAAAGCTACTCCCTCCGTCCGGATTTGTTGGTCCGTTTTGGGGATTCCAACTTTTTTTCCATTACCTTTTGAGTTTGTTAATTTCCTATTTTATCCCCAATCCCTCCATTTAATACACCCTCCATTCTAATTTGACTACAAAATTACATGCAATTTTCAAACTAAAAAATAATGTAGTTACAAAAAGAAAAATTTAATCAATATGGATCTTGTTTGATAGATCTCATTGAGAACTTTAATACGGTGCAAAAAAAATTCAAAAATGTAAACACATTATTTAAAAAAATTAGTTTTTGAGTTGTTATTTTAAGTTTTAGAAAAAGGGCAAAAAAGTAAATTTTGCATACTTTATCATTTAACTTTTGAAAATGGACAAACATTTTAGGACTTGAAAAAGTATGTTTGTGGACCAACAAATCCGGACGGAGGGAGTAATTTGTTAACTCTGGTATTGATATTGATGCTCTTTTTAAGTGCCTTCCACAATTACCGATAGTTTGAATGGGAGTCGTTTGCGCCTTGGTTGTCCAACTCTGAATCGAAAACCAGGGTTTGGCTAGGTGGTCATGGCACTCAGACGATTAGCCACTGGAGGCTCGGCCTCCACCCCTATTTCACGTCTCGCATGTCCAAACCCTCGTATTTTTTTCACCAGAAAACCCAACTCTGACTATCTTCATCGTCAACATT
>CM029275.1:19050550-19190846 GCA_016920895.1 Vaccinium myrtillus | reverse complement strand
TTTCTTTGTCTCTACTACGACAGACGAATCCGCGTCGAAGGTTGGCTCTATTAATACGGGTAGGTTGGTTTAACCGTACCAGATTTAATGCACTGAATTTTTACTGGGTTTGATCTTTTTCTCTTGACCGTGGTTCTTTGCACGGCAACTGCTTGTGAAATTGTCTCTAACGACCATATCGGTGCTTTTGCTTAAAATCTTCAGATTTAGCTTCAGCGTTCACATATGTATGTATAAGAGCCTACCCAGTCCTTACTTAATTTTTTATCTGGTGAAGACTCATTAAAACTCACTTCACTCATTGACTCAAACCTAATGAAATTTTGTTTTATTTATTTGACTCAAATGAAGTACCCCATCCCTCTCAAACTATGTAGCAAGAGACGGACACGGACACATATATCGACATGTGACACGGGATTTCTAAAAAGGGTCACGGACTAGAGGGGACACTGCAATACAAACAAGCATCATATATGCATCATATTATACTTTCAACTCCAAATAGTTGAAGTGATTCACGTTTATTCAATCCCTGCCGTGTCCCTCGCGTGTTCCTGCCGTCTCCACCTAAAGAATTTCTTAAATTTATGGGATACACCGAGTGGCGTGTCGCATAGGTATTGAGCCCTGTCCCCGACTCCCCCTGTCAGACACGGGGACACTCTCGTCTCTAGGAGTGTCAGTGCTACATAGCTCTCAAATGTATAACTATTCCATTAGGGATTACTCACATTTATGCGTAGATTTGAATTTGCCCATTGGAGTGATCCACATCGAATTAAGCTTTATTAATTTTTAGTAAAAATTTGGTTTATAAGGTCATAGTCCGACACATAAGGTGTGGATCAATAATTAAATTTTCCATTTTTGCACTCCTCCAGTACTCACTTTGGTATGCATTATACGGTTACCATATGCATTGGGGATTAGAGTAGGCAAACTGTTTGATAAACTCTTGTTAAAGAAAAATGCACAACATTTAGTGTGTCAGTGAAACGAACTTTGTTAGTTTGCTTTGTATTTATATGCATGAGTTGGTCTTAATATTCTGATGCACTTGTTTATTCAAGATTAGAAAATCACCAAGGGTTTCAGAAATGGCATAATGGTGGTGGTCTTTTCCACAAGTCAGCCTGCATTGCTGCAACGGCAGTTATAGAAATTGGTGCTGTCGTCCATCCGGAAGCTGTCATCGGTGCGAATTCTCATATTTGTTCAGGAACTATTGTTGGTCCTGCCGTTACAATTGGTCAATCAACTAAACTAGGGTATTCTCTGCTGTTTATCTGGATTCATTTTCCTATTTCCTAGTTAGTTTTTTTCATTGTCCAATGTCATCAAATTGCAGTTATCATTGTTGTGGAGTTATGGTAGCCACTGTGGAGAGGCTATTCTTTTTAGTCTCTTAGATTCTTGTCTACTCATTCTTCATCGAGTTTCCCATGGTTGAATGAATATTCAGGATCTTAAGACTAACCATATTTTTTATGGCTGGAGCTGCAAGTTGGGCATGTATCCACATACATTTTATGCTCTGTTTTAACAATATAGTTGGCTCATGTTTTTTACTACTCAATTTTAATGAACTACTACATGTCTTATAGGTACAATGTTGCCCTCAGTAATTGCGCATTAGGTGATTTTTGTGTTATCCACAATGGAGTGTGCATTGGCCAAGACGGTATGTCTAGTTTATAAGAAACTTTGATACCTCTTGTCAATGGAAGTTGAACAAAGCAGTATATTCTCTGGGAGTATTTCGGGTATCGTTATAACTCCATAGGTTTCCTAATAGATCCCGATGATGTATACAATTTTTGTGGCTCTGGTTTCTTATGGACCCACTTTATACTGTTGCTAATGAGACTATGTAAGTATTCATTCTTGTCATATTACTACGATTCACGTTGTTCCCTTGCAGGTTTTGGTTTCTTTGTAGATGAGCGTGGGGACATGGTGAAGAAACCTCAAGTCAGTTTGTTTAAAAGTGTTCTATTTCTAAGTTACTGTCTTCCATTGAGATCTTTAGCAGTTACCATCTTGGTTTATCGCACTGAGGTTCTAAGAATGTACTCATGTAATATTGGCACTTATGTTGGATGGTTTACCGTTTGGTAGATCATTTCGTAAAACCCCCAAAATCTGTGGGTACTAAAGGCCCTCGTGAAGTTTATGCTACTATCCCAATTTTGCTTCCAGTCATTCTTGAAAGTGGTAGGATACTTTATGTATATTAAGCAAAATCTCATAATTGAAAGAACAAAACACAGCCTAGTTGTCAATTGTGAAAATAGGCAAGAGTCATAATGCTCCATGGAACCCCATGCTAAAATGATCTCATTACAGACATCCTATATACATCACTTTGAACTGTGTTCAAGGATGTATAATAGGATTCTATTGTTAAGTTACCATTAGTCCCCAAAGCCTAAGTTGTTTAGGAAATGGGCCCAACAATGCGTATTAAGCTATCAAACAGCCTCCCTCACGTGCAATTCCGTCGTGCATGCAAATTTTAAGAGATAGAGCAGAACAAAATATGAATGGGAGATACAGGATGCAAATAGAGAACAAATGAAAACAGAGAGACTGGAACCCAAGACCTCTCGCAACCAGAGCTCTGATACCATGTTAAATTCCCAACAGTCCCAAAAGCTTAAGTTGTTAGGGAATGTGCTCAACAATGTATATTGAGCTATCTAACATCTATAACAACTGAGTACATAGCATAGACACATCGTCGGAGGCTACATACCGGAGCCGGACACTTATCCCACACCAACACTCTCCGGACACTCCCCGGACACATGTCTAACACTCAAATCCAATGTGTCCTATTTTTTCCTGTTGTTATTGGTTCGGACACTCTCAGGACACACACATTACATGTCAGGGGTGTTAAACAATATAGGAGACACTTGTTAATGTTTGGAAAAGTCTTTTCTTTTTTGTGTGACTTGTGATAGTTTATCAATTTTATGGACAAATACATGGCGAAATACTTTTTGGTGGAATACTTTTGTGTGTGATGATAAATAAGATTTAAGGTATATATGGTGTTACATAGTCATAATTTTTTTGGATGAAGGGCAGGAGGGTAATTATACTTAACCCACTCAACTAGGCATGTTGACTAGTGAGGGGCAAGAGGACTCTTTTAACTGACACACACAAACCCAAACTTCCCGATATGGGAAGCCAGCCCATGATGCTGGCCCGAGAGCCTAACCGATCCTTACTTATTCATAATAAAGCCTTTTTTTATTCATACAACTGAATAAGTAAGTATTTTTTAACACATCCTCAACGTGTCGTGTCCACCAATTTTTTTGAAATTTGCGTGCTGGAGTGTCAATGTTGTGTCTGTGTTGGTGCTACATAGACAACCGATATGAGAAGGTTTAACTTCTTGATTAGTTTGACATCTAGATTTTTTAATTGACGCTGAGATATCGAACATATATCTAATGCGTCTTATTGACAATAAAGCACAATTGTAGCCATCTTCTTGTATCTGGAGTTTTGGAGTTGTGATTATGATATTTTGATGTTCATACTGCAAGATCATGTTCATGTAGGTATTTTTATACCCGTGAAATGTGTATTATGTGTAAAAAGGAGGTGAAATAGTTATGCAAGAATTTTCTTGGTAGTGAATTATCTGCACTTTATTCAGGAAAAAATAAGTAGTTATTCAGTAATTGAATATTGCAGTTTCTTTAATTTTACTCATATTGCTTTTGTAATTAATCGCCAACTTCGTGCATCTTATAACTAGTTCATTTTAATCTTTTTTTTGGGTTCCTGTAAATAGATCTTGAAAGCACTGATTGGGCACCATGTTGAGATAGGTGCAAATACATGCATTGACAGGGGCAGGTGAGAGTGATGTTACCTTTAATTACGTCTTGTGTAGTTGCCATAAATATTTCATAATTAGATTTTAGGGTTGTAGGATGATTAAAAGAAATTGCAATGGTTTTTATGCAGTTGGAGAGATACTACAATAGGGGATCATGCGAAGATAGATAATTTGGTTCAGGTAAGGCTTGATTTCCTTAATTTTTAGTTTACTTGTTCTTGGATTGAAACAACCTGTTTAAATACACTTTGCAGATAGGCCACAATGTCATTGTGGGAAAATATTCCGTGGTTTGTGGACAAGTTGGAGTTGCTGGTTCAGTGACGTATGCACCTTCTGTATTTAACTTTACATGTTACTTTCTAGCATCATGATTCCATCTATCATCTGCTTTAGTTTCTATCTTTTATACTTGGTCATCTTTCAAGTTTGGTTTTTCTCTCTCTTAGCATTGGCGACTACGTAACTTTAGGTGGACGGGTAGCTGTTCGTGATCATGTCTCCATTGCATCAAAGGTATTTAATTTATTAGTTGACATCGAGACATCTTGCGGCTTTAATTATGACCTGCCCTTATTTAGAGGTTTACCGTTTATGATTTATACTAAAAAAATAATTTGGTAAAGTAGCATGACTCTTCAAACGATTTTTTCCTTTATTCCTTGATATGTGATTTGTGTGAAGACATAGATGGTGGAGGTGAGCATCATCAAGTTGCGTATGCATTATGTGAACCTTTGTTCTCCAAGACCCCCCCTTTGGGGAAACTTCAATTGGTAATGATGATTGTACATGCAGGTCCCATGGAATTCTAAAAACTGACAAATAATGCATTATATGTTTTTGAATTTAGGATTATATTTTTTTATTTAACCCCTTAAAATCAAGAAACAGAATACGTATTTATGATAATGAGGCCATTCTAGACTTTTCTTGTCCCATTTGAGTTGAACGTATCATTTTGCTTACCTGAGTTAGTTTAGTAACCAAGACAAACGAATGCAAGTTAGTGATCTGTGTTTTTCTTTAAATTGGGAACATTACGATGAATTAAATTTTAATTTTTTATGTTGTATAATTTCATTTAGTATAGATCAGCTTGACCTTGTTCTACTTGGTGGACAATAATTTTGATGTGTGGCCCAATGGACCGAAAGTACTGGAGTCGCCACTTATCGTAAGCCAATTAGGATGGTTCTTGGCCAACACCCAAATCGCCTCGAGCAAATACTGATTGATTGGTTTTGTAATACATAATATCATAGGAAAGAAGTTTGAAGCACGATGGCATATTGTGATGGAACTTTGGATGTTAAAATCAGACAGAATATATTTCGCATCAAATGATCGAGATATGACTCCTTTTCTGCATTTTTTTTCCCCTTTCAAGTTTTGCGTCAGCTACGTGCTTTAAAAATTGACCGTGATTATCTCATAGTATATTTTTGTAGCTGCCTAACTAAAATTGTACTTTGGTCATGAATGGCATGACTAATGGCTTCGTTACCTCTAAGCAATCTAGATATATCCTACAATGATATTTGCAGCAATTCCAATGTTACCATAACAGATACATGTGACTGTAGTCCTATATATATTTGCTTTGCTGCAGTCGTACCTATCATGCTACCTTACTCTCCATTTCTTCAAAGTCTGATGTAATCTAATCTTCTTCTTCTTACCTGAAATCTTCCCATCCGTTCTGACCGGTATTAGTTCTGCTCTTGCATTAGATATTGCACTGACTAGTTTCTTCCACATGTGCTTCGGCATTCACATGGTCGAATATTTGACTTGTCCTTTCACTTCTTTGGTAGAAAGAAGGTATCGTTTTCTTGGCAACAATGTCTTTCTCAGAGTAGAATTTCAGCAGTGTGTTGCCATAGTAGACAAGGGAGCGTGGAATTGTGTTTTGAATTTGAAGTCCAAATGAGATGGTTCCATTCTCGCCTCCATGTGGATTCAAGGCACAAGTTGTGTTTCTGTTGTCAGTGGTTGGGACAGAAAACTGGATAATTGCGTATGTGGGTTGTTTGGGGTGTAGAAGTAGCCATAGGAAGAAGATAAGGAGACCCAAGGCCACCACAATTTGGAGCAGCCATAAGGTGAAGCTTTTGGTTTGGCTCATATTTCTTGAGGAGACTTTGAAGTGAGGCTTTTTAGGCATTCATGGGTCATCTCTGAATAAATATGGTTAGACGATAAACAAGAGTTTGAGAGTAACAGGTTAAGGCTATGTTTGGACTTTGGATCGTGTATTCGTGAGAACCTGAAAAAAAAAAAAATGAAAGAAAGAAAGTAAAGAAGTGAGGGTGAGGTTAAATTTTGTTTCCTTGATATTAAGAAAGTGTTTTTTTTTTCTTTTTGTACTTCGTCATATCCAATGATTATACACAAATTACCCAACATCTAGAAGATACTTCCAAGATGATGGCCTTGAGAAAATATTGACCACACCAATATTGCGATTGTCAATTTGTCTCAACGTTTGTGTTTTGTGAGTTATTACCTTCTCTCACTTTCTCGCAAATTAAAGACCACTGTAGCATATTCTGTTACGTTCCTTGTTAGGCGTAGTCAGATAGAGTACCCTTATGACATTGTTTTGACCACATTTTTTTGTAAACAGAATGCATGAAACCCTAGAGCATTTACTTCTTTTGGACTACTAACTTTATTTCTCTGCTTAATGGATTATAACTCTCTTCAGAGTGCTGACCGAGTAACAACAGTGAATGAATCTCTCGTATACTTAAAGTTGATTATAAGTTTATGACTATTTGTATTATGTTGGACCAAAGTAGTGCATTTTGGGGCTTCAGGTACGGCTAGCAGCTAATAGCTGTGTCACCAAGGACATCAATGTGCCTGGAGATTATGGTGGCTTTCCCGCTGTGAGTGTCTGTGTATAGATGTGTAATTTTGTATGCAAGTATGTGTTCATAGTTTCATTTGAGAGAACTGATACATCTGCCACACCAAACTCTGTTTGTTTCTGTTTCAGAAAATTTAAAAAACTTTTTTGAAACACTAACACATCATTGTTTCAAGTGCAAGCTAATATTTTTTTTGAGAATTCTGAATTATTGTTTTGGTGATTCCTTAAAAGTGGGTTCTTTTCCATAAACTTTCTTTAATCAAGTTTCAAACAAGCCTAAATGAAACCAGTTGTCATAAAAATAGATTCTGAAACAGCTGCTGTTCGACATCCATGTACCTAAATACCATGTTGTTGCATGTGTATGTCTAAGCGATCTTTTCTGTAGGTTCCCATTCGTGAATGGCGAAGGCAAGTTGCTACCCTACGTCGGACACTGAAGTAAATCAATTCAGTGGAAGTCCAGAAAGATGAAGTCAAGGGTTTACCTTGTATGGTGCGTTGATTAGGACCCCTGATGCTTTATATATGGTGTTGTGAGGCTAAAGCTCCGTGCAATCACCAATTGAACAACGCCAGTTGATAGAAGAAATTTCGCAACCTTTAGATTAGACAGTTAAAACGGAAGACTTTCCAGAGAGTATTTCTCATATCAATTCATGGAGCATGAGTTAGATTCTTCCTTATTTCTCTTTAATACTGCGGGATTTGTTACTTTCTTGAAACTTATGGACGGATGTTTGAGTTGCAATCCGACTGTCTCGTATGTTTTGGTGATATATTTAACATGCTGCAAGAGAACCATGAAGAGTAGTCCACTGGTCTGGTGCTAGTCCAGTGTAAAGAGGGGACTTCGTATCGAATATGAAATCTTCGTGATTGCAGGCCTACTAGTTCAATTTAATTCCTTTTGTTCTCGTTCTTTTAGCTCTAATCGGTACTAAGTTGATGTGAAAGGTGTTGATGATGTTTTTTAATAAGTTGGATTTCTAAGACCACACTTAAAAAGGGACGGAGGGAGTAATTTAGTGTACTTCCTCTGTCCTTGCTGTATCTTCTCTCCTACCCTCCACTCTTTTTTTCCACCTCTTTTTTTTTTTAAATCAGCTCCTACCCTCCACTTTGTTCACTATCTTTCCCTTCTGTTTGGTTATCGTTTCCCATATCATGTTTTTCAACAGTTTGTGTGTTTACTTCCTGGGTTTTGAATGCATAATTTTTGACAAGTTTCAAATGGTGTGGAATCAGGCTAAAAGCCGTAGCAGATCTTGCGGGATGTTTTGATGGAAATGAAGCAGATGCTAAAAGTCACAAAAATATGCATAGCATTATTTACAACTTTGGGTGTCAACTTCGTAACCTTGAAATTCTACATTGGTAAGGATTTCATAGTCGTCTTACCATAACATTTACAGGGATTCGAACCTTCCATAGAAGGACACATGACTACAGTGAATTCTTTGCTCCGGTAGTAGTTCTCATACAATGTAACCTTTCTTTCTCCATTTCTTGGAATTTTGATCCAACTTAATCTTCTTCTTCTTCTTACCTGAAATCTTCCCATCCGAACCAATTGGCAGTTTACCATGCAAGTTAATCCTTCTATGCTTACTCGTAAGACCCCAGGTCCGGTATCTTATTCTAGTTGCCACGGCCACCTTCAGTTCTGCTGTTGCATTTGATATTACACGCACTAGTTTCTTCCACACCCGTGAATCCGCATCAAAATGGTCGAATATTTGGCTTGAACTGTCCTTTTTCTGGTAGAAAGAAGGTATGGTTTTCTGACCTAAAGTATCCTCCCCATAAAACAATGTCAGCAGCGTGTCGTCGAAATGAATACCGGAGTTTTGGTTAGGGTTTTGAATCTCAAGTTCAAATGACGCGGTCCTATTGTCGCCACCTTGAATCACCGGAGAAGTTGGGACTGAGAATTCCATAATCGTGTATGCGGGTTGTTTCGGGCGGAGACTTAACCATAGGACCAAGACGAGAATACCCGCCAGCCCCACTATTTGGAGGACCCATAAGGTGAAGCTTTTGGGATTGCACATATTTGTTGGGAATTGGGTTGAGGGGAGGTTTTCAGGCATTCTTGTAAACAAGAATGTTTAGGAAACAGATTGAAACTTCCAGTTGAAGGTTGTTATGGTGCAACTGCGCAGTGGGTTCGCTTGATGAAAGGTATAGAACATAAGAAAGTTTATGCTTTTCTTCTTGGCTGCGTATTCACTTTTGTGTAACGCGTGATGAGCTTTAAGTTTGTTTTCCGTATTTGCATGTTTATTCTTTTATATATGGGTACCTTGACTAATTTCGGGACCTTCTTGTTTGGTCCACTGATGTGGTGTTTGAGTTGGACTAGGGGAGGGAATTTCCGACATGAACTTGACACAAATTTAGTGATTTAGGGTCGAGTTTTTTTTTACACGGAACATGAATATGACACGACATGATAACACGAAAAACTGAATAGGTCGGGTTAGGGTTAAGAGAATTTAGACATGAATACGAGATGACATGACACGCCACGGGAATTTATGAAACGACACGATAATACAACATGAATCCGACACGAGGTTAGGGTAGGTTATTTCTGACACGAAACACGAATATGACACGACACGATAACACTAAAGCTAAATGAGGCGAAGTATAACAGAGCTTATAGTCACATGATACCAGACTTGCTTAGATTAGGGATTTTGGAACACTCAAAGGAAGACGATTAAAAATACTCCATAAATTATCCAGTGGGCTTTTGAATTCTCGGGTGGATGGACTACAAGACAGGGAGGGTGCTAGACATCTTATGGATCAGGACCAACTATTTTATGGGCCAAGTGCGCTGCTATCGAAAGATTAGACTGCAAAAGGAAAAACTAGACTTCAAAAAGTTGTTCTCTAAACACGGATTATGTGCTGATTCGAAAGAAGATCTGAATCGCCTGAGTTGGTAATCATCATCATGGTAAGTTGGTAATAGAGAGAACTGGTAGAAGAATCCCCCAGCCGTGGAGCTTATCCTTTGTTCTAAAAATACCTCTAATTGCCACCCAGAAAATAAAGCTGTTTCTAGGAACATAACTAGAAAACCAGACCAGTTTATGCCAGGGTACAGTGAGATCGTGAATCCTCGGGCCCCGTTTGGATAGGGGATATCTTACCGGTATAGGATTTCACCCCCTCTTATTAGGAGGGCCCCACCCATATCTCCCGTTTGGCAAATGAAATGAGCTCAGGGATAACTTTTGACCCCTTCAAATCTAATCCCTTTGTGAGGGCTTCTCCCGGATAATTTTGGGCTCTCCTGGCCTACCCCTGCCCAAAAGTTAACCGGCTGTAGAGAGGAGGGCTTTAGACGATTTTAGTCCTTCTCATCCCCTTACCACCCCGCAGCTGGCCATCTCGTCTTCTACAACAAAGTCCTTTCATGACACCGATAATTTTAATTTTAGTTTGTCACCTGAATTCCATGGCGTCGGCGACCGACAATCATGGCACACCATAGTCCTTGCATAGCTCGCCCCCTCTGCATCATCAACACTTCGATTTGAGCAAATTTTGTGTGCCGGACGGGTACCGCCACGTGGTAGCCGTCGGGGCATCCGAGCCGTCCAAACATGTTTTGGAGGACTCAGATTTAAGGGTGACATTTTTGTAAATTTAGGGGCAAATTTACTCCACAAATCTAGGCCATCCAAATTATGTTTTGACGGGTTGGATGCGCCAACGGCTACCACGTGCCAGTACCTATTTGGGCACACAAAATTTTCTCCTTGGATTCGGAGGAAATGTGGACCTGGAAGTGAGAGGAATACAAGAACCAATTTGCAAGAACCAGCTGCAAATTGTGGCCCATAATAATCCAGAAGATAACCAAGTAGGGTGACAATTGTCATGCCAAAAGAAGGTAGAAGAGCCATCACCAATTACATATTTAACAGAAGGTTTGACTTTTGATCGGCGGTTAAGAAGCTCCCTCAAAGTCAAAGAACAAGAGGAGGGAATGTTCATAGTCCAAATACGATGATGCTTGATTCCTATTTATAGCTTGGTACAAATGGCCTAGTAATCTTTGAAGAACTTTTCAGTAAAAGGGGCACAAACATTTGTTGAGCAATACTCTCTCCATCCCATTTTGTTGGTCCCTCGTGGCAAAGTTGGACGTAGGGGGACAAGTAGCGGCGGCCACCACCACCACGAGGTTTTCAAATACAATTATTATATAGGAAAAAATTTATCTCGGAATTATACATGGATTTGGCACCACTAGATTTTTTAAAAACTTTCACCCTCTAGTTAAGTACTCCCTTTCTCCCTTTTTAAATGGTACCTTTGGGAAACGTATATTTTTTTATAGCCGTTAAAAATGCAAGTTTGCAGCATGTTTTTAAATTTTTTTGGCACCAAATTAAAGTCCTCAATGAGCACTTTAATTGGTTTAAAATTTTTTTTAAAAATATATAAAAAAATGTTTTTAGGAGGTTTGAAATTGCACGTATTCCGATAGGGATCACTTAAAACGGACATAAGGAATATATATTTTCGCCACCACAAAGGCAAATTTCTGGCTCCGTCCCTGCCTCATGGGGAATTCAACTATTTGAAAGAACATGATTATTACATTGTACTTTAGTTCACTTGACAATTTTGTACCTTGATGTAATATTTTTTTGAAATCCTAGCTTTAGTCAAGGTAGGAGAAAAGGAGTTAAGGTAGGAGAAAAGGAGGGGCAAAATGGTAACGTTGCATTACCTATATGGAATCTTTTTTTAAATTGACAATCTTTTCATGACATCTCAAAATGAAATACTGGATTATCTTTGTGGGAAGGAGGGAGAGTGATTTTTCCCTCCTTTTTGTTTGGGGGTGTGTTGTAATTTTGGGGATGCTTTTGTTGGCTTGGATGAGATTTATGGTGAATAATTTCACAATATCTTTAACGACCAAGCAAATTTCTAGTGACTCCAAAGATTTTTCGGACGGTCAACCTAGGAACCTTTACGAAAGCCCCTTCGGAGTATGCATATTTGGCGACGGTTTGATAGGAAGCTGCCACCTTCCGCCACCTACATACCACTAAGTTGTCGCTTCAAGGCTGTGTTTGGACCATAAATTGTATGCAGGATTTTATGAAGTGTGTTAAAAAACAAGAGAAAATGTAAGTGCTGATATAAGCTAGTACATAATACTTGAATATTGTGTCAATTTCCTCTTTCTAATGAATGAATCTCTTCACGAATTCAATACAACTAAAAGTTAGGTCCAAGGAGGCTGCAATCACCCAAACCAACAAGATGTATCTGAAAGATGGCAGCATTATGCTATTGATGTAGAACAAGTAGAGGCCCAATTTGATGATCAGTTGGACCGGTCGAAACCCCGGGGCCCAAACAACTTTTAATTGAAAATTACTAGTTCTACATAGGTAGATAGAGCCATATACAGGTGCTAATTAGATCAATTTTTACAACTTTCTTTTCCTTAATATTATTTTTTGTTATGAGCATGCGTTGTTGCCACCAACCTCCAAGGATCCAACACTGAGTGGTGTAGAAGATGCGAGGGCGTGCTAGGAGATGTGAATCTCCGAGAGAATAAGGAAAAGCGCACTGAAACAAAACAAATGTGAAACTTGTGACCATAACGGTTGCAGGCATTGAACAAGGACTTCCACAATTGAAGAAAGACTAACTTTTACATAGGGGAAGAAGAGAAAGAAGAAGAAAAGAAGAAGGGGAGACGGGGTAGAGGTAGAAGATAGACATAGATGCTGATTAGATCAAGCGAGAGTTTTAAATAATGTCTTTTCCTTGAGCTTTGTTGGTCAATTTTGCAATGTTCTAAGTTTCAAAATCATTTGCCTTGGGGATTCAATCGGATCCACTAAACATCTTTAGAAATCTAAAGGTCAAGGCTTTGACTCACATCTTTTAAAACAACCAACAAGATGTATGCAAATGAAAGGACCATCCACAACCATTATCTCCTTAGAAATAGGAATTAGTTTACTGACCACTTTCCACAAAAAGTGGTAACTAACTTCTTGGAGGCTTTTATCCCATGTGGCAATAACTACCCACTTTCCTTGATCTAAGCTTCATGCATTTGAAAGAATGTCTGATGCACTCACCATTGCGTGACAGAAGATATACCAAAGGAAGATATAGTGACATATAAGATATGAGAAGATATGTATTTGAGAAGATGTCCGTTCCAAGAAACATGATATTTCCTAGCAATTTGGATGGATTAGGAGATATTACAAATGTCCCATATGGCGAAATTAACTATTTGTGATTTTATCTAATTATCACATTAAGCCTCTTGGAAAAAAAAGGTGCTTCCTACAATTTAGGATCAATCATTTTCAAAAAGATCATTTCTCCTAAATAGGGAATATTAGGATTTTCAAGTTCTCAAACGTGTTAAAAATTAAAAATTATGGTACAAACATGCGTACGTGCCCCAATCAATAATGTCACACAAAAACAATGGGATGGAGTATGATTCTAAATTGTGTAATCAGGAAAGCGTAATGATATTGGTGATACGGCCATATATATATGTATCGTCTGAAACTCTGTCTATACATATATGTTGGTGATATGGCCATATATATGCATAGATAAAGTTACTTAAAACTCTGTCTATACATATTCCTCAAGTTTGCTACATTAATTCAAGAACTTCTTGGTATTCATAATCAACAGGTAGAAGAATCAAAGAAACCTTAATTTCCACTTTGTGCTAACTTCTTATGCATTGTAGCTCAACATTCGTCTCCCCAACCATCCTCCCCTGCGAATCAACTCTCACAAATGCTTCGAAATCCATCCGGCGCTTCTTCGTCTCCCATCTGATAATCCGGTACCGAACTCCAGTCGTCAAACACACCCTCAACTCCACAAACCCATTGCCAATCCCTCTCCAAAACTGTCGATCGGCGTTTACTAGCCCACCGCGAGAAAGACTCTCCTTGTGGGGTTGATAGAAACCAGGAACAGTAAACTTTCTACCGACAGCAGCACCTTTGTAAAGCAACGTGATGTAGATATCACTGTAGTGAATTCCCATACCTTTGTTGGGGTTCGAGATTGTGAGAGTGAAGTTGAGGGAAGTGCTCGTGACGACTTCGCCGCTGCGATGAGAAGCCGACGACGAATTCGTCCCGTTCAGAGGATGGATTAATTTTGAAATCGGAAATGGCGAACGAGGGGTTTTGGGGATCAGGCTTATCCATGCTACTATGGAGGCCAAAGCCAAGACTAGAACAACTTGGAAAATCCACCAGTAGAGTGCAACTGGTGTTCTTGAGGTGTTTCTGTGAATCATTTTTTTCTTCTTTTTTGGGTGAAACGGAAAAATTTGAAGAGGTGGGTAGAGCAGGGGAGTAATGTTTTTGGAGGTGAAGAGATGTTTATAGTAGGAAGAGAAAGAAGGTGCATGGTTTTTGTGCCTTTTGGTGTCCCAAAAGACTGTTTTTTTTGTCCTTTTTGTTTGGAAGCATGGGACGGTGGTCAGCTTTTTATTGGAACGATATGTTCTTTTTATTGAAAAAATGGCTTCTCAGTTTGAGTTTTTTATTTTTTTGTTTTTTGGTGTGAAAAAAAAAAGAGAGTTTGAAATTAACTGAAACTACTACTTTGTTCTGGAGATTAAGTTAAAAGTTTTTCCAAATCGATTACATTGAGTAATTTATAATGTTTTTATGTAATTTTAAAAATATTGTCTCATAGAAATATAAAGAGAACATTAAATAAGATTCACATTCGATATAAAATTTTTCGATTTAAAAAAACTTTTGTTTTCTCCGGAAGTGGAAATAATTTAAACTCTTCTGAAAGAAAATGAGAAAATGTTGCCATTTGTAAAAAAATGGCAACGGAATGGCAAAAAAGAGTGCCACACCCATAACCCATAACCAAAAAAAGAAAAAAATCTCTAAAAAAGAGTGCCACACCCATAACCCAAATGGCAAATCTTTTGTCAAAAATAAAAAAAAGGCAATTTTTTTGGCAAAAATGACACTATCATTGCTCAAAATGAGAATTGCAGCAAAAATGACAAGATACCAGTGCAGATGCTCTGACAAATGTAATGTATTCATTTGATTTGCACAACCAATGCAAAAAATTACCATTTTTATTTTCGTTTTGTTTTATTTAGTTTTTGTTTTCTGAATTCGGACATAGCTGAGAAGCAAGCAAAAATGAACATTTAGTTGTTTTTTCTTATCCTATAAATTCATTTTTTGTACCTGCAAATCTAGATTTTTTTTTTTGTACCTGCAAATCTAGATTTTCAACATAGCTGGAAACTCAATCAAAAAGTGAACAATATGCGGTGGAAATCCTCTGTATTTTGTTTAAAATGACCCCTTTACTTTTTTAACATGCTTTTTGACAAGGCACAACCTGAGAAAGATAAAAGGCAATTTAATATTAAGAAAAGCAAAAGGAAAAAGAACTAAAGTGATATAAGGAAATTCCTTCATTTTTGTTTTCTTTATGGTTAATTTTCAAACTGCACAGCCAAGTGACCGAATTAGTTCTACAAAATTGACTTAAATTCAAAATTGACTATAGTAGCCGAGGTCCTAAGAAACCCCAAAAGGACCATCAAGGACTTGATCCCTCTTGTCCCTAAGGGGTCGTTTGGATGGGGGATATCTCACCCATATAACTTTTCACCTCCTCTTAAGAGGGGACCCAGTGGACTTATCTTGTTGGCAACAAATTTGTCTCCCCATTTCGGATGCACCCCCTCTTCTCTTCCGAATAAAGGGGTGCTAATGCCGGATCCCTTGTTTGGGCATGCCTCTGCCCTCCCAAAATTATCCGGGGTCAGAGGGTTGAGCCTTTTTGACCAAAACAACCAAGAACGGGATCCCCCTCCTCCATCAACCAACATTAACCAAATAAAAATTAGATCATAGTGCTTTACATTAAAAAAACAAAGGGGAAAAGGAAGTTCAACCAAAATCAGATCGTGGTTTAAAACCAAAATCAGATCGTGCTTTACATTAAAGATCACGTTCAACCAAATAAAACCTAGAAAATCGTTTGTTTTACATTCTTAGAAATCAAAGTAAGTTGAACAAGAACCAAACCGGATCGTGCTTTGCCCCCAAACATCCGATCCCCGGAAGGCCAAAATGACCGCCGGGGTAGACATAAAAAAATGACCCTTTTCGTTAGGATTGATGTCGGTGTCGGTTTGAGTTCAGCCGAGAGAGAGAAAGATTTGTGGAGGAATTTGCCCATGTGAGAAGGTTAGGCCCAAAGAGAGAAGATTTGTTAGGGATCAGAGAGAGAGAGAGAGAGAGCAAGTGATTTTGATAAAAGAAATGAAAACCAGTGGATGGGTTTTGTTAAACAGTGGGTGGGGGTTTCTCATATATCATTTCTCTTCCCATGTCATTTCTCTTTTGAGAAACAGTCTGGGTTTTAGTGGGTGGCTTGATTTTTATCCAATACAAATAAATAATTTCATTTTTTATCAAAGGCGTTGATCTAATTCTCTATTCAATCTCTTTGATCTAATCTCTTCTAAAAAAACATTTCTTCTAAAAAAAAATTTAAAAAAAAAAAAAAGAATATTTTTCAGTGAAATAAATTTAAATTAACTTCAAATTATCCAAAACCATCAAGTCTTGTAATTATATAATTAAATTAATGCAGTGTTGTTTGTGCATGTCTTCTTCTTAGACAAGTTTGTTATTTGATTGCGATGTCTCATCCCCCTTCATTTTTTCACCCGTTCCAAAAGGTTCAAGAAGGTAATCCCGGAGAAGCAAACCCCACATTGACTTAACGTGGTTTACAAGATAGGTTACATTCCTACAATAATTAATCCAAAACCGACTTATGTCAATTTCGACTTATGTTTGACTTATTTATGTTTATCCCCAAGTCAGTTTCTGGATTAAGTTAGCTTCTTGAACAATCATTAAGCCTTTAAGACAATCCATTTCTTTCAACAATTTTCCAAATGAAGGATGTCATCAAATGATTGTACAACACACTCTATGTACAACAATTAAACAGTCGAACAATGCTACCACTAACCAACACATCTTTAACCAACACATCTTTAAGACACAACTGTAAACACAATTACGTCCACAGACGTTCTACAGGTCCATATGCTTTTGAATGGCCCTGAATCATTAGGTGAAATAAGTCGGGCATCGTTTATCTCTGTAAATCGCCAAGATTGAACCATCTGGGCCCACTCCAACATCACAGTTGGCGTGCATCTTGTGGCGTTTGCTATCCCAGGTGGTCACCTTGAATCGGATGGTCGACGTTAATTGAAGACGGAAAAACACCACCCCTTGTGCAAGATCATTCTGGAAGTCCATCCAACGCTGGTTACTCACCGTCAACGTCGCCCCGCTCAGTACACCGTAAAGCACCGTAGTATTTTTCGACCCCTGGTAAAATGGAAACAACAAGGATGCCCCACCAATGTCTTGATCCTGATAGTACAAAGTCACCTGCATTGCATCATAGTAAATCCCAATATGTTGGTTCGGGTTACGGTCCGTTACGTTGAAGATCACTTGGGCATTTGCGAACCCGTTTGGCTGTGCCAAACCCGGTATCGAAAAGTCCCCGACGTAGAACCTAGGCCTGTGCGGGCGTAGACTGAGCCATAGAACGAACACGATAATGCCCGCAATCAGAAGCAGAGTGACAAATATTCCGCATACTACTTTGGAGACCCTAGCAGGGAGACTCTCTCTCACGCGCTGAATGTAGTAATGGCGCGTGTGGTGACCCCCGAATTGGGGGTCCTCTTCGCTTGTACGTACCGGTAACTGGCCTTGAGAGTGCATTTTTTTTGGTTTTTTGGGCGGGGGTTCGAAATTGGAGAAATGTTATAGTCAAGATTGATGAACAGAGCCCTACGGTACGGGCTTAAATATATGTTAGGAGGGGGTTCAAAAAGGAGAAAAGGTGACAGTGGGGTTTTGACGGTTTGATGGGGAAAGAAAGGAATAAGTGTTGTCTATAGTTTGCTGTACATACGAGGTATATAGCTTGCCTACAGTGCATGGAAGAATATATGCCAAGTCTAACTAAATGTATGTGTTGTGGTATGCCGGGGCGACTCCAGATTTTTCGTCTAGCGCTAACAAAAATACACAGCGTGTCTCCGATGAAAAGTTGTATCCAAAACAAAAAAAAAGAGCCGTCTGATTCCCTTTAATTTTCTAGTGTTTTATACCTAAATTTTATTTTTTTAAGTGTATTTTTTGAACCCAGCAAGATTAAGCGACCTCGCTGGTTCTATGGTGCAGTTGCCCATGTTGGTATGTAACAACTTTGTTTCAAGAACAGGGCAAGCCAGCCAACTATTCAAGCAAAAGTAAAGCTTTAAGTTGGCTAAAAGGCTAAAACAACTTAGGAAATGGCTACAATACACACCACTTTTAGGTTGTGTATCATATACACCCTTGCTATCTACCGTTGGATCGTTAAAAGTTACGAATCAAGTATAAAAAGTTACGAATTGGTAACTTGTTAACTTGAGCAACAGGTTACCTAACAAAAAGTTACGAAACAAAAAAAAAGTTATGAATCATATTTGTGAAAAGTTACAAAACGTACAAAAATGTTATGAATCATATTTGAGAAAAGTTATAATTTTTTATCTCAAAGTTACAAGTTCCACGAAAAGTTATGAAACACACAAAAAGTTATGAAACACACAAAAAGTTACGAAACAAAAGAAAATGTTACGAATCATATTGTCCAAAAGTTACAAATGCTTAGTATAAAAGTTACGAAACATACGAAAATGTTACGAATCATATTTGAGAAAAGTTATAATTTTTTATCTCATAGTTACGAAACCCACAAAAAGTTACGAAACACACAAAAAATTATGAAATGAAAGAAAATGTTACGAATCATATTATCTAAAAGTTACGAAACAAACGAAAATGTTACGAATGACCGGGTCTCATCCTTATATAGATCCTGTGATAGGTCATGAATCTGCACCCTAAAAAGGGATGTGTATTGTAGATTTTTCCAACAACTTATAGAACCTCTTGCATTAAACAACTTAAACAACTCCTAGATTTTGGGGAAACTATCTAGAAAGCCAAGGCTATTAACCTAGCCAGTGTTATCAACACACCTGGATTCATGAATCTCGTCCTAACATGACCCTACTTCTTTAATCTCCTCCCATACAATCAGGGCAGGTACTCAACTTAATTGCTTGAGTTTTACTTACTCTCTCGACAAACAAATTGACTTTGGCATCAGAGGGGTGCTAGCACCAAATCGGCCTGCTATCGACACTGACTACGCCGGAAACCATTCATCACCCAAATGGTATTAGCTTATTCCCGTTTTCCGATCCCTCAAAACAAACAGGCCAAAAAAGTAATATAGGTTTTTCTACCGTGAGTGTTCAACTCGTTTTAGGCTCGTAACATCATGATACTCCACACGATTAATCGGGCAACTAGTAAGGCTTCGAGGCCCAACCTGTTTATAAATTAGTAGTGGGGTGTCTTCATGATCAAACCCAGTTTATATTTTGGGCTTTTCCAATATGAAAGGGCTTTTAGGGAGCACTGGTATTCAACCCAACTAGTTGCAAAGGGTGTTACTTTCCTCGAATTGAACCAATGACCTCATTCTATCTAACTGCAGCTACACAACCGTTTGCCAAAATGCCTTGATTTCATCACTAATGATTTCTCTTTCTATTTTCAGTGCCCTTATAAGTAGTAACACTTAAACTTTCAACCCAAAGGAGATAACTATTCCTTTTAAGTCTGGAGCTGTTTCAATTATAACTATTCTTTTAGGCGTCGTTTCATTCGTGTCGTGTTGAATCGGGTTCATGTCAAATCGGATTTGTGTCAAAATGACCGCTTAACTAAACATGTCAAAAAATTGAACCCTAACCCGAGGCCCAAACAACTTTAATTGTGTCAAACCCAAACACGACACGGATTGAAACGATTAACTTGGAAACAACATATTTAGCCAAATTTGTTTAGGCTTTCAATTTTATTAATTTTGTCATTTTCAATTATAGTTGAACCCAAACCTTGTAACTAGTTTACTAATTGTTTTTGGGAATTTCTTATTTTGTTTCGTGTAAAAAATACTCAACACTAATCCGCTAATTTTCGGGATATTTTATTCGTGTTATTTGTCGGGTTTCATAAATTCTCACCCCTAGTTTCTTCAACCCAATTAATGGACTACTCCAAATAATTTCAGTGACTAACTTTTTTATGTTAAAAAAAAAAAAAAAAAAGTATTCAGTGTATCATTGTACTAATTAACATTGGTCCAAAGCTCTGAGGTTAGTTTAGTGTTATTTTCACATTCCACTTCCGAATGCTCCAAACTGGCGACGGTTCTCGAAGCCATTTCCTTCGTTGACAATTTTGATTTCCATAAATAATCAAATAATTTAACACGTACTAGATCACTAGCTTCACAACTCAGGTCCAACTGAATGTGGAAATTATGACGATCTCACGTGCGTCGGTCTTCTGCTATCCAGTTGGATAATTTTATTTTTTACTAAAATTCGTTAGAAATGTTAAAACCCAAGGCTCGAGAGAAAAAATTAATTCCTTTGTTTCAGCAGCAAAGCCGCAAAAGTTATCCGGGGAAAATGTTCAATGAATTTCCTTTTTAATGATTGGTGCGACATAAAATGAGAGTCAATGATAATTATTTCCCGCGATTAACCGGAAATGAGTTGATTTTGTGTTACTTTTCTTCTACCATTTAAAAAATTAGATCATTGGATATCAGCAAGAGCTTGATCGATTTTCGTCCCTACATTTACATGAACAAAAATTGATTGATTTGATCAAGCCCTCATCGATTTTCATGGCGGACAAAAAATGAGAGTCAATGATAACTGTATCCTGCTATAAACCGGAAATGAGTTGATTTTGTGTTAGTTCTCTTCCACTTTTTAAAAAATTAGTTTATTGGATATCGATAAGAGCTTGATCGATTTTCGTCTCTAAATTCACATGAACAAAAATTGATTAATTTGATCAAGCACTCATCGATTTTGATGGCGGACCCAAAAATTGTACTAAGGTGAGACATATAATAAATAAAAAATATTTAGCTTAATTTTGAAGGGAATAAAGATAAAACTGTTTTACTTTTGAATAGATTTACATATGCACTAAATTTTTTTGGAGGCTAAAAGCTACTCCCTTCGCCCCTCTTTAAATGTTTAACTTTGTAAATTCAACGTTTGGTGGATATATATCATCATTACACTTTAAAGCATTGTAACTTTCTATAGGTACCATTTCTGGTGAAATCATCATTCCACTTTTATGCAATAACTTTTCAAAATGTATCAAATTTTATTGATTAACATTTTAAAATGGACGCTTATCAAAGACAAAAGTGGAAGAGGTAGTAGTATTTTTAATCTAAATACCCGAATGCATATGGAGTACTCTTAGTCTCTTATGGAAACTTATCATTATTTGCGGTCGTGGTTCTTTCACCGCCCCTGACCATCCACCATGTTGAGAATATAAATAGTAAACTTGCGTCTCCCTCTAACAAGCTTAAGCTTTCAGATAAGTTGGTGGTTAACATTCTAAAGATCCGTTTAGATGGAGTATAAGGAGGGAGATGAAGTGATAGAGGGGATGAGGAATTGATGCGATGTTTAGTCCTTAGTTTGGATGGCGTATAAGGGAGTGTGTTCACTCCGATTAAATCATCCTTGGACTAAATAGTCGGCCTTCCCCATGACTAATTATAAGCGCGGGGTCTTATTTTTAGTCAGGGGAGTTATTCCACCCCATTTTACCTCTCCCTACCCCCCATGCAATTTATTTTGGATAAAAAAATAAAGTATTAATTATTTATTTTTTTGCACCAAATTAAACTCCTAATAAAGATTTTTAATTCGATACAAAAAAAAAAAAATTTGAAAAATTTTAAACTTTTGAATTTTGTAATATCCTTCGGATACTTTTCACATATGATGTTCACTTTGTATTATGCTTTATGTTAATTTGAAGGTGAGAAAAGGACTAGGGATTTTGTTTTACATCAGTTAGTCTTGCTCACGGAATATCCTACAAATATTTTAAAATTAAAAAAAATATATCACAAGGAATTATTGTAACTCAATTGTTAAAAAATACAACAAAATCACAAAAAATATTTTATTTTTGTGGCGGCAGTAGCAGTAGCTGTGGTCATTTGAATATAATCAATCTATAGAAAATAAGTATGTATATATACAATTTTTCAAAAGTCATACATATTTCTATTTGAATGCATAATTTTAGAAATTATATATAACAATTTCAAAAATGCATAGTCTAAGATTATGCATTTAAAAATAAAGGGCAAAATAGTCTTTTATTTAAATTTACATCATCTACCCTCTATATCCACTCTTTGTAATTTCATCATCATCCAAACCACTCTTTGTAACATTCATTTAAACCATTGACTATTTATATGTTGCATCAATGTATGTTGCACACATGTTTTATTTATATAATCACTCATACTATTTTATCCCCTACTATTTTATTCCCCAAAACCAATACGCCATCCAAACGGGCCGTAATATGATATCAGAGTAGACAATTGATTCTGAGTCCAAACCTCACAACCTACTTAATGATTAAAAATTTCCACGTGTTTAGCCCGCTTATGAATGTGAGCTTGGCCACACGTGAGGGGGCGTGTTGACAATATAAACAACAAAGTTTCCCTTCCTCTAACAAACTTATACTTTTAGATGAGTTGGTGGTTAACAATCTAATACACCAGCACCGACCACCGCTACTACCGCCATCATTTTGGATTTTTCATTGACATAAAAAGTGTTCCCCAGAAAGCTGCGGAACCAAACGTTGCAACTCTGTTTAGAACAGTAGTAGGCTGTGCATAATCAGGGGAAATTCTCATACTCGTTACATGTATAGATGTACTAGTTCTTAGGGTACCATATAGGAACCATGGGATCAGTTGAATCTCCCTATACTAATTCCAGCACTGTCCTCGACGCAGTTCACGTAAACCCATGAAACCCATGTGCACGTAAATTCGAGTACCATTTAAGTAACTAAATCCCAGAAAATCCTCTAGTTTTATACAGCTTTGTAGAGAATCTAAGACCAATGAAAGATTAGTATTTTAATCAACAACATTACTCTTCTACCTTCTTCAATGATTTGTTTTTTCCGTATTGTTTGATATCCAGTGCAATTTACGCGTACCTAACTGATTTGTAAATTCTAAAATTAACGACCCGGGAAACTGGATCCAGCTTCCCCAATTACTTCTATGAGAATGCAGATATAAGAGCTTGGTGCTTACAATCTTGCACCCATCAGTTCGAATAGAAAGAGCTGCAAACTTCTCCTCAATGGAGGCTTTTCTCTTTGCTCTTCTTACACTAACACTACTAGTAAACAGAACATTTTGCCAAGATCTACAAATACATTTCTACAACACTTCATGCCCACAAGCAGAGATTGTTGCCAAGAATATATCGACGCAGTTTTATACTGCAGATCCATCTCTTCCGGCTGGTTTGCTCCGTCTACAATTTCACGACTGTTGGACTCGAGTAAGTGTTTCAGCAGCCTCTTCCAACATTATCTCTTCCCTTCTTTCGCTCTGCCTTATTCAATTACACAGTTACACTGGCTGTACGTTCATAAACAATTTTTTGGCGAAGACGTGCATATACATCATCCGTTTGTGTTTGTTTGTCCACTTTCGACATTCCAGTCATGTTTTCAAGGATTGGATGTTTCAATTCACAATGGGTCTCACCATTTTGAAAATTTCGTATTATATAAAACTAATACAGATTCTATCAAATAAGATCTATATTGCATAGTTTAGATATTCGTATTGAAAGATGTGTACAATTTTTCAAGGAGTAATGAAAATGGACCAACGAACATGGATGGAGGGAGTACATGTTCGCGAAATTTACATTAAGCAAAAATCATCATCTTTGAGCAAATGGTTCAAATAATTCATAGTATGGGAATTTTGAAGCTACTTGAATGCGTATGGATTTTTATTCGCGTACCATACAAGTGGTTAAAAAATCCTCATCACATACGGTTTAAGTTACTATCCTATAAGCGATGAATAAAATTGCACTCTAAATTCGATCTCATTACAGGGATGTGATGGATCTGTTCTGATAGACTCCACAGAGCAGAACATAGCAGAAAAAGAGGCTCCCCCAAATCTGACCTTAAGAGGATTCGAGGTCATCGACGCAATAAAAGCAGCGTTGGAGAAGGAATGCCAAGGGATTGTTTCATGTGCAGATATACTGGCAATGGCAACACGAGATGGCTGTGCCTTCGCCGGAGGATCGGCCTATGATCTAAAAACCGGGAGACGAGACGGAACCATTTCCATAATGAGTGAAGTTAATATGCCTGGCCCTTCTTTCTCTGTTTCAGAGGCTTTGGCGAATTTCGAGGCCAAGGGTCTTGACTTGGATGACCTTATTACTCTGTTAGGTAAGACTATAATTCAACTTACGTTGTTAGGCTAAGCACATTACACCAGAAATCAAATAAAATGCCTTTTAACTTTGACGCAGCAGAATTCACGAGAAACTAGTTAGCGCACTAGTTCAAATGAAGATAGGTCTCGAATCCTCAAGAGTTCATGAATCCACAAGAAGAAAGAGATTAACTTTGAATTGTTTATTGAATAAAAAATGATTAATAATAGAGGTTACATGCCCTTTTATAGGGAAAACTAGCAAACCTTAGAAAAAACTTACCAAAAAAATTAAAATATCCCGAAAATTGGGGAAACTCTCAAAATTAAAAACTAGAAAGAAAAATAAGAAATTCCCAATTGGAAACAACGAAAACGGAATTACACGTTAAGAGTAATTCGTAATCTAATTATTACCTAAAATAGCAAAATTACTAAATTGAAAGCCTAAACGAATGAATTTGGCCGAATTCCACCATTAGTCACGAACTTAGGGTCGTGAGTATTGATCGCAGCGCGATTCTGCTTCAGTCTACCAAGTTTGGGCCTATTCCGGGCTGGTTGATAAATTGCCGAAATTGACAATTTTCAATTAGAAGTTGTTTGGGCCTCGTAGGCTCTGACCAGTTCTATTGATTATAGAATTGGGCAGCTACTTGTTCTACATCAAACTTGGAGCATATCCATTAGTTCGAGTCATTTCACGAAGGTTGTACAAAGCTTATAGTAAAAAAAAAAAAAAAAAAAAAAATTTGGCTTGATAAAGAATCCAATGTGTTGAGGAAATTACTGTACTATTTTGATGCTCAGAAGTTAAATTTTGACTTTTACTATGGGTTTTGGGACAAAATTGTTAATGCTCCTAAATCAACTGCACTAGCTGAGCTATTTTGACAATGGCAAAAAATATTCTTAGTAAGATATCGTAACAAACTTTAACAGAAAGACAACATTGCTCCACTAGTACAATATGGCTACGGAAAATCACCTTTTTATGTTGAGTGTTCACCATTGGGATCGTATTTCGATTAGATTCTCGTGATAGTGATGCACTTCATTTTTGTTTAACATCCTCATTTTACATTAAATCGTAGAGATGATCTTAGCATTTCTGTTAAGGACTTAATTGGGAGTAACGTTTCTCATTTTTATTTTTATTTTATTTTTTCTGCTTCTAGGTGGTCATTCAATGGGGTTCGCTCATTGCGGCTTTTTCTTGGACCGCCTGTACAACTTCGATGGATCCGGCCAACCTGATCCGACCATAAGCCCGAACACCCTTCAAACCCTGTTGAATGCCTGTCCACAGTCACTGGAATCGAATACTAACGTAAGCTTAGATCCCAAGGTGTTCATCAATCAAGACACCAGCACACCCTTCAAGCTAGACTCATCTTTCTATCAAGCAGTGCTTGCTGCAGAAGCAGTGTTACAGTTGGATCAAGAGCTAGCATTTGGTAACAGCACATTAACTGTAGTCAACGATTACGTGGCAAAACCCGACAATTTTCGAAAGAAATTTGCCAAGGCAATCATCAAATTGAGTGAGGTGCAGGTTAATACTGGACAAGAGGGGGAAATCAGGCTCAACTGCAGAGTAGTGAATCCTGTCGGGTCGCCGAATTCAGCCCCGTCGCCAGCCCTGTCGCCGAATTAGTATTATTGAGGACTACTAATTGAGTGAAGAGTTTTTTCCTGTAGAAATGAAGGCTTTGGATGATATCCTTTTGCAGTTGGCTTCTTTCTCGTCAATCGAACGTCCAGTCCGATTTTATGTGACCCTCTTACAGATAACACGTCCCGATTAACAGACATAAGCCAATTATTATTCTCTCATACTATTCATTTTTCATTTTTTTGCTTATATGCTAGAAGTAGGAAGTTACATTATACTTGTAGTTGCTCAGTTTTATTGGATTTAGAGCTAGTGGAAAAATATGTTATCTTTATGCACCCAATTTCCATTTAATTATGGCCGTAGCAATGTTGGAGTTGGAAGATAACTTGGATTTTTGCTCCACATTCCTCTGTTTTCCTTTGGAATGTTTAACCCATTTCATATGACTGAACAAATGAAAACTTCCTCCCCCAAACAATTAGACTAAGGCTTGTGCGAAAGCACGATGCCTTGTAATAGCACATCGAATAAGTAATAGCCGAAACATGACTCATATACTCCGGGGCCCATCGCGGGCTCCCGTTCGCTTCCCTCCCGACAATTTTAAGGATTCTTTGAAAGTCCTTTTCATCTTTTCCTCGCAGTACGTGTTTGCTATCAATCTCTCGCCAATATTTAGGTTAATTTAAACGTGTAATATGCATTGACACTAACTTGACATACTCAAAACCTTATCGTGTTCGGATTCAAGTGTCAAAACCAGTATTTTTTTTCCTAAATATTTAATTTTAATTAATCACTTGACAATGTGAATGTAAAGGCCCAAATAATACCAGAAGGACCAAAAGCCCATTACGAGCATAGTGGCCCACTTGGGAACAACCCAGGCCCAAGCCGAACAAAAAGGGAATTTTCCTGAACGGGTCACCGAGCAGTAAACTTAGAAGAACCGTGTTCATGACCCGAACGCTTCAGGGCCAGGGTTATGGACAGCGGGTACTCGGGTGCGGGTCAGGTCCGCATGACCCGATGAGAGTTGGATTTCGCCCAACTACATGGCTCTTCCTCTCTTAAGAGTCAAGAGAAGCTTCTATATAACAGAATGGACATGTGTGAGAATGGAATTTGGTGCATGTGCTTGCGCAATGATGCTCGGTTACGTCTACAGTGATGTCACCCGAACGTTTACCGCGCGTAAGGAGTACGTAGACCTTGGAGGGCAAGTTAGGCCTCCCCTATAAAAGTTAGTGATATCAGCCGAAAGAAGTACGCACAATCTCTCTCAAAACCCCCTAGATCTCAGTACTTTCCCTTTCTTCTTCTTCAGAGTATTGACTTGATCGTCAAAGTACCATTCCGGGCTCCACGGTCCGGCTTGGTACTAATGAGTTCGCTCAGTGTGCAGGAGCAAAGCTCGTGAGAGGGATCATGCATCTTCTACCCCCACCACTCAATTTGAGTTACGGAGGAACGACAGAGAATTTCAACACTTCACCAAATCAAGAAGAAGAAAAAAAAACTATGGTGGAGAAACTTGATTATGCAGTTTAATTAGTACATTTGCAGCTAAAAACACGAGAAAAGTAATCTTTACCTGACAGTTTTTGATTTGGTGTACTTCCTATGTTCCTTTTTAAATGTCCCATTTAAGAAAAAGTCCCATTTTTAAACCCCCTTTTGATTTGGTGAAATTTTCATTGTAAAAATTCACTAAAAGACAAAAAAAATGTCCCATTTAAGTGAATATCAATACCTTTAAGAAATGTTTATTTTAAAAGAATACTGTACGTAAAAAAGAATACTTCAGTAGATTTGTTTTCAAATTTTTTTGCAGCAAAGTACTAATTATATTGAGAAATATATTTTTGGGGCTTTTAAAATTTACATATTCCTATAATAGACACTTTAAAGGGGACGAAGGGAATAATGATAATCCATTTTGGGTATTTATGCTCTCAAATGATTGTAATGACTACCATATGAAAGCTTTTTATCTCAAGTATTTTTAACTATGCAAAGTAGATTAAGAGCCCATATGAAAAAGTTCGCTTTAAGCCTCACAAAACTCAGAGTCAGCCCTTTAAAGAAAAAGATGTAGTATTTTTAATCTATATACCCGAATGCATATGGAGTACTCTTATGGAAACTTATTAAAATTTGGGGGTGCCGTGGTTCTTTCACTGCCACTGACCACCCACTATGTTGATAATATAAATGTAGTGGCTGTGTTCGGTTGTTAGTTTTAGTTTTGTTTAGTTTTAGTTTTGATGATGTAAGCAGGTGTAATAAGTGGAGAGAGATAGAGAGAAAAGTGAAAAAATGATGTAATGGCCTGGAATAGACTAAATCATCAAACGAACACAGCCAGTAAAGTTGTCTCTCCCTCTAACAAACTTAAGCCTTTAAATGAGTTGGTGATTAACAATCTAATTGATGTAATGTTTAGTCCATGGTTTGGATGGCTTATAAAGGAGTGTGTTCACCCCGACTAAATCATCAAAGGTATAAAATAGTCGGCCTTCCCCATGACTAATTATAAGTAGGGAAAGGGGGTGCTTAGATTAAGTCAGGAGTGTTATCCCAACCCATTTTACCTCCGTACCCCTTACGAACAATCACATAATAAAGTATTTTCGCGCATAATATTTTTTTGCACCAAATTAAACTACTAATAGAGATCTTTAATTCGATATTAAAATTTTGAAAATATTTATACTGTTCGTTTGTTGAGTTGCTTTGCAATTTCCTTTGGATAAAAAACTAAAGTACTTTCGCGCATAATTTTTTATTTTTTTGCACAAAATTAAACTACTAATAGAAATCTTTAATTCGATACAAATTTTTTTTTAAAAAGTTTATACTTTAGAATTTTACATTGCTCGCTTGTTGGCTTATTGAGTTGTTTTGCAATATCTTTCGGATACTATGTTATATTATATATGAAGGTCACTTTGTGTTATGCTTTATGTTAATTTGAAGGTGAGAGAAAAGAACGAGGGATTTTGTTTTACATAAGTGAATTATTTTTATTCTTGTTCACGAAATACCTACTAATAGTTTAAAATTAAAAATATATATATTACAATGAATTATTATAACTCAATTGTTACAATGAATTATTATAACTCAATTATTGAAAAGTATAACAAAATCATAAAAAATATTATACTTTTGTGGCGGCAGTAGCAGTAGCGGTGGTCATCGTAATATTATCAAAAGTATATGAATGAATGATTTTCAGTATTTATACAATCATTTAAATGCATAATCTAAGATATGCATTATCAGGGGCAAAATAATCTTTTGACAGATTTTTACATCATCTAGCCTCCTTATCCCCCGTTTTAATCATTCATCTAAATCATGGACTATTTAATCCCCTCTCGTTATTTGTCACATCAATGTGGGGTCAGTCTTCTTATTTAATCACCCTTATTATTTAATCAACCGTTAATATATTATCCCCCGAAAAATACGCCATCCAAATGGCCGTAATATGGTATCAAAGTAGGTAATAGATCCTGAGTTCAAACCTCACCACCTACCTAATGATTAAAATTTACCCGTGTTTAGCCCGGTTGAATGTGAGCATGGCTACACGTGAGGGGGCGTCTTGAGAATATAAATAATATAGTTGTCCCTTCCTCTAATAAACTTAAACTTTCAGATGAGTTTGTGGTTAACAAACTAATACACCAGCACCGACCACCGCTACTGCCGCCACAAAAACGCCATCATTTGGGATTTTTCATTCACATACGAAGTGTTCCCCAGAAAGCTGCGGAAAGCAACTCTGTTTAGAACGGTATTAGGCTGTGCATAATCAGTGCAAATTCTCATACTCGTTATATGTACTGGTTCTTAATGTACCATATAGGAACCATGGGATCGGTTAAATCTCCCCAGTCCCTATACTAATTGCAGCACTGTCCTTGACGCAGTTCACGTAAACCCATGAAACCCATGTGCACGTAAATTCGAGTACCATTTAAGTAACTAAATCCTCTAGTTGTATACAGCTTTGTAAAGAATCTAAAACCAATGAAAGATTAGTATTTTAATCAACAACATTACTCTCCAACCTTCTTCAATTGTTTGTTTTTTCCCTATAGTTTGGTCTTCGGTGCAATTTACGCGTACCTAACTGATTTGTAAATTCTAAAATTAACGAACCGGGAAACTGGATCCAGCTTCCTCAATTATTTCTATGAGAATGTAGGTATAAGAGCTTGGTGCTTACAGTCTTGCACCCATCAGTTTGAATAGAAAGAGCTGAAAACTTCACCCCAATGGAGGCTTCTCTCTTGGTTCTTCTTACACTAACACTAACACTACTTGTAAACAGAACATTATGTGAAGATCTACAAATACATTTCTACAGAACTTCATGCCCACGAGCAGAGATTGTTGCCAAGAATATATCGCATCCGTTTTTTACTGCAGATCCATCTCTTCCGGCTGGTTTGCTCCGTCTACAATTTCACGACTGTTGGACTCGAGTAAGTGTTTCAGCAGCCTCTTCCAACATTATCTCTTCCCTTTTTTCGCTCTGCCTTATTCAGTTACACTGGCTGTATGTTTATATACAATTTTTTGGCGAAGACGTGCATATACATCATCCGTTTGTGTTTGTTGGTCCACTTTCGACATTCTAGTCATGTTTTCAAGGATTGGATGTTTCAATTCACAATGGGTCTCACCATTTTGAAAATTTCGTATTATATAAAACTAATACAGATTCTATCAAATAAGATCTATATTGCATAGTTTTAGATAGTCGTATTGAAAGATGTGTACAATTTTTCACGGAGTAATGAAAATGGACCAACGAACATGGATGGAGGGAGTAATGTTCACGAAATTTACATTAAGCAAAAATCATCAACTTTGAGCAAATGGTTCAAATAATTCATAGTATGGGAATTTTCAAGCTACTTCAATGTGTAAGGATTTTTGTTCGCGTACCATAAAAGTGGTTAAAAAATCCTCGTCACATAAGGTTTAGGTCACTATCCTATAAGCGATGAATAAAATTGGACTCTAAATTTGATGTCATTACAGGGATGTGATGGATCTGTTCTGATAGACACCACAGAGCAGAACATTGCAGAAAAAGAGGCTCCCCCAAATCTAACCTTAAGAGGATTCGAGGTCATCGACGCAATAAAAGAAGAGCTGGAGAAGGAATGCCAAGGGATTGTTTCATGTGCAGATATACTGGCAATGGCAACACGAGACGGCTGTGCCTTTGCCGGAGGATCGGCCTATGATCTAAAAACCGGGCGACGAGACGGAACTATTTCCGAAATGAGTGAAGTTAATATGCCTGGGCCTTCTTTCTCTGTTTCAGGGGCTTTGGCGAATTTCGAGGCCAAGGGTCTTGGCTTGGATGACCTTATTACTCTGCTAGGTGAGTCATATAATTCAACTTATGTTGTTTGGTAAGGCACATTACACCGGAAATCAAATAAAATGCCTTTTAACTTAGAGCATCTCCATTAATTCGAGCCATTTGCCGAAGGTTTACAAAGCTTATTGTCAAATTTTACTTTTTTTTGGCTTGACAAAGAGTCCATTTGCTGAACTTTTGCCTAACAATTGGCTTAAAAAAATTGGCAAAGATAGCTTTTGGCTCACCAATGGAGCTACTATTTTGATGTTCACAAGTCAGATTTTGACTCTTACTATGGGTTTTGGAACAAAATTGTGGATACTCTTAAATCAACTGCACTAGCTGAGCTATTTTGATAATAGCAAAAAAAATTCTTAGTCATGACAAAGTTCAACAGAAAGGCAACATTGCTCCACTAGTGCAGTATCATGACAGAAAATCACCCTTTATGTTGCGTTTGGACCATCGGGATCGTATTTCAATTAGATTTTTGTGATAGTGATGGGCTTCCTATAGCAAGCTACAATTTTTGGTATAACTTTCTCATTTCGCATTAAATCGTAGGATGCTATTTTGGGGAAATGTTTCTCATTTTCTTTTCTTTTGTTCTACTTTTAGGTGGTCATTCAATGGGGTTCGCTCATTGCGGCTTTTTCTTGGATCGCCTGTACAACTTCCAAGGAACCGGCCAACCTGATCCGACCATAAGCCCAAACACCCTTCAAACCCTGTTGAATGCCTGTCCACAGTCACTGGAAGCGAACACTAACGTAAGCTTAGATCCTAAGGTGTTCGTCAATCAAAACACCAGCACACCCTTCAAGCTAGACTCATCTTTCTATCAAGCAGTGCTTGCTGCAGAAGCAGTGTTTCAGTTGGATCAATCGCTAGCATTTGGTAACAGCACTTTAACTACAGTCAACAATTATGTGGCCAAACCCAAGACTTTTCGAAAGAAATTTGCCAAGGCAATGATCAAATTGACCGAGGTGCAGGTTAAAACTGGACAAGAGGGGGAAATCAGGCTCAACTGCAGAGTAGTGAACCCTGCCGGGTCACCAGCCCCGTCGCCGAATTAGTATTGTTGAGGACTACTAATTGAGTGGAGTTTTTTCCCTGTAGAAATGAAGGCTTCGGATGATATCCTTTTGCAGCTGGCTTCTTTCTCGTCTATCGAACGTCCAATCCGATTTTATGTGACCCTCTTACCGATAACATGTTCCGATTAACAGACAGAAGCCAATTATTATTTTCTCATACTATTCATTTTTCAATTCTTTTGCTTATATGCTAGAAGTAGGAAGTTACATTATAATTCACTTGTAGATGCTCAGTTTTATTGGATTTACAGCTACTGGAAAAATATGTGATCTGTATGCACCCAATTTCCATTTAATTATGGCTGCAGCAATGTTGGAAGATAACTTGGATTTTTGCTCCACATTCCTTTGTTTTCCTTTGGAATATGTAACCCATTTCATATGACTGAACAAATGAAAACTCCCTCCCCCAAACAATTAGAATAAGGCCTGTGCGAAAGCAGGATTCATGCTTAGTCGTTTGGCTTCAATGCCTTGTACTAGCACATCGCATAAGTAGTAGCCAAAAAATGACTGATATACCCCGGGGTGCATCTCCGGCTCTCGTTCGCTTTCCTCCCAACAATTTTAAGTATTCTTTGAAAGTCCTTTTCGTTTTTTCCTCGTAGTACTTGTTTGCTATTAGACTCTCGCCGATATTTAGGTTAATTTAAACGTGTCATATACATTGACACTAACTTGACATGCTCAAAAGCTTACCGTGTTCGGATTCAAGTGTCATGACCCGTATTTTATTTTTAAATATTTAATTTTAATTAATCACTTGATAATCTGATGCATGAACAACTTGTTTAACCCACTAACAAAAAGGAGACAATATTAAATAGGTACTATCCTAAGCACGAAAATTATAAGACTAAAGGAAAAATTAGCCAATAATAATTTGCATGTGGTGCCTCTACATAATGCCATTAAAATTTCCCTCTATACGTTGACCATGCATTATTTTAGAAGATCAAATATTTTGCTCTGTGGGAAATTTAAAAAGAAAAATTACCACTATTTTTTAAGATAACAAAACTTTGGGCTATGGGTTAGCATCGCTACATTAACGATGGCAACATTTCTTGTTCTGTTGGAGTCGTGGTATTTTGGTTAAGGGATTGACAAAAAAAAATTGGTTATCCGTGTTCTTATCAAGATACGAGTGTCCAACATGTGTCTGTCCCAATTAATTTTATGTTAACGGGTCGTGTCACATTAGTATTCTTGTCAAAAAGCGATCGACAAACCCTATAGATTAGTAGTATTATGTTTGTGTTGTATTAGCGAATCCGTATCAAATTTCTGACTCCCTATTCTAACCTACTACTGCTAGCTAGGAGACGCGGGAACGGATGGTGCTCGGCGGGCGAACCCGCAAAAGGTGGGGTAAACCCACTAAATGGGCATCAAATTTTGGTCAAAATTGAAGAGCACAGTCTACAAGTTCGCTGCAAGTGTAATTAGCACTCGATACAGCTGATCCAAGCCATGTTTGCGGTTGACTTCCTCATAGAAAATCATCTTCATGTCGTGGGAAAATGGTGCCAAATAAAAAATACAATTGCAGCTGGCTTAATTCAAATAATTCGATTAATGTATTATTAGGGGATCAGACTGCTACCTTATTCAAACATTCAACTGATTAGGATGATGATTGAAGAGTAGGGTTTATCCAAATCGCGGAGCTTGATCCGCTAAAAGCCTAAACCCACGCTATTATGTATTAATAATGCGCTGCAAAACTTTAATAACACAATACTTTTATTTCTTCTAACATTAGTCAAATTTTGAAAGCGCTTTGGACACATATCTCTGGATACGCGTGTCTTCAACCATTCGACTTGTGTGGATTACAAGTACATGGTGAGATGTCCACGTGCATCAACGACTCTATATTTGTATCAAGATATGTATTCGAACGTCTGTGTTCATCTCACTACTAGTACAATTGTTTGCACAGTCTTGATCATCGATTCGTAATTTAGGCATACTTTTGATTATGCTAAGGCCATGGATCTGTTAACCAGTAAAGATCAAGCTCCTCAAGTAGAGGTACGTGCTAGTGGTGCAAGATGTACAAGTGGCTGAGTTTGTTAGTTAGGTTAGTTGAGCATGCAAGTGCTGAAATGTTGTGTTGCCTCTTAGTCATTTCGTTTGTTGTATAAATACTCTATAACTAATTCAGCTTCTTTTGATGATGAAAAAAAAATCACGTTTGAGTTTGGAGAGAGAAAATGTTTAGGGCTATTAGTTTTTTAAATGTTGTTATAAAGATCAATCTGCTCAAGCACATGTTAGTTGTGCAAGTTGTACAAGTGGCTGAGCTTGTTAGTTAGGTTAGTTAAGCTGGCTAGTGCTCACAAGTTGTGCAGCCTTTTATACACTTTGCTTGACCGAAATCCTATACCTAATTTAATGGGTTGCCCCAAGCGTAGGGCAGAGACCGGTGTAGCATAATACCCGGTAAGACCGGAATCGAATCCACAGAGAAGGTGGAAAGTGCTTACTAAAAACTCGGGTTGCTAATGTTTAACACGGCTCTTAGGTAGCCACCCTTGTGATTTGATTGGTGAATTAAGTAACCTAAGAGAAAAACTGATTTTAATTAAATTATTTAAAAGAAAGTACGGTCGTAGGGTTCATAACACGGTGACCAGGTCCAGACAGTTTCGCTCCGTTCGGCGTTCTAAAAACGTTTGATTTTAGAGAGAAAAAGGTACCCCGAAAGATGCGAATCCTCGTGGTCGCCGTTTACCCATGTACAGCGAAGAACGAGTTTTGGTCCCCCGTTCCCCGCGTTACCTGGGCTCCGACAATGCCCGGATTCGTCCACGGAAGTTCTTTAATAACCTAAAATTGCTTGTCCATTTATTAATTCTGAAAACAGGAGCGAGAACATACCCAGCCCTGGCCACGGCGTGTTAATCACCCCGCGACCATACCTATGGAACTACTCACTCATGTTAAACCAAACAGATAAGAAAATTCTGGAATAAAACATGCTATTAAACTAGAATAAGAATTAAAACAAAGATTCGAGTCTCAGAACGCGGACAAACTCCGCGAACTGAGATTAATGTAAAGAAGACATAGAATTACCAAAGCGATGCGAGAATCAGCGAATAAAACTGTAAAACTTCAATGGAAAAGTAACCCGGAAAGTAGAATCTCCAAAGGAAAAGTCGGCTCCTAATTGGAAGAAAAACAAAGTAAAGTTGGGAACCCTAATTCTGCCTCAAAACTAGGTATTTATGTATTTCCCGAAGCCCAAACACGTGGCAAAGTCAAACGGCCCATTTAGGGCTCTCGGTATCGATACAGGAGAAGTCCTGTATCGATACCCAGACGTTCTGTTCGCAGATGATGCCCACGGTATCGATACAGAGAAAGTCATGTATCGATACCGAGCCTCTAAAATTGCTTTTGGCTTGTTTGCTCGTCCTTGCTTGGGTCCCACCGGTTCCCAGCATGCCCAATGTCATGTGTCCACTTTACGTGCTCCTCCGGCCCGTTTCCTACAAAACAAACAAAACAATACCCAAAACACAAGACAACACCGCATCAAGTGGAAAATGGAATAAATCGCGCCTCTAATGCGCTAATTCGCCCTACTTAGGCGCTTATATCTTGAGATATTGTGCGCCTATCACACTTCGTTTGTTGTATAAATGCTCTATAACTAATTAAGTTTCTTCTGATGATGAAACTAATCTCTTCTGAGTTTAGAGAGAGAAAATGTTTGCGGTTCTTAGTTTCTTGAATGTTGTTGTAAAGATCAAGCTGCTCAAGTAGAGGCACGTGCTAGTGGTGCAAGTTGTACAAGTGGCTGGCAAGTGCTGACAAGTTGTGCTACCTCTTATTCATTTCGTTTGTTGTATAAATACTCTGTAACTAATTCAGTTTCTTCTGATGATGAAAATAATCTCTTCTATGCTTAGAGAGAGAAAATGTTTAGGGTTCTTGATTTCTTGAATGTTATTATGGCATCAGAGCAATTCAAGACGCAAGTCAACATCTAGTTCGATCCAAAGATTTTCTGCAATTGAATTGCAGCTTCCATTAGTGTCTTTTCTCAACGATTGATCAACAATGACGAGTTCTTCTTCTTCCACTGAGTACTTACCACCGTCCCTGACATTTCTTATTGCAAATTTTCAGTCATTCGTTATAATCAAATTGGATTCGACAAATTATTTTGCCTGGAAAACGCAAGTAGAGAATGCATTGTGGGCCAGTTCATTGTTTGAATATGTGAATGGATCAATAGTTGAACCATCTTGTTCGCCCAGATAGCAACACAAGAGGGGGTGAATTGTGTATCTCAAAAAATAATGCGGAATTAAATAACTAAATGCAACACCCAATAAAAATAAATAGATTCAAGCACATAAACAATAATTATAGTTAGACCCACTAAATAAAGGAGGTCGATTGGCCTTCGGGAAGGAAAGTGCCAAAAGGGGTTGCCATAGATCTTACCCTAAGACGATTAAGTCAAAAAAAAATACTAGAGTCGTAGCTCTGATACCAAGTGTTGGTCCAAAAGCAACCCAAGAGGGGGCGTGAATTGGGTTTCTCAAAATTAATAAGAAATTAAAACTAAGTTCAAAACAGAAACGTAGCAGCAGCAGAGAACAAATAGACAGATTTTTGGGACTTTAATAACTGCAGCAAATTAACTAATTTTGCATTCGATTCTACGTCAAGTCTGATTTCAAAGAAATATCAATCTACTTATGCAATATGGATATGCAAAACGGAAAGTAAAAGAGTGAGGGAGAGAGAACTCAAACACGAATATTTTTATAGTGGTTCGGTCCGTAACTTCACGACCTACTCTACTCCCCGGGTGTCCTACTCGGGAATTGATGCACTATATCCAATAGTTCTTACAAACCTCTAGCTTTGCGGGTGCTAGAGAACCACGAGCGATTAATTCCCGAATCCACTCAAAACTAGCAAAGAATTCCGGCGCTAGTGAGACCTAACCCAAGTGATTTTTCTACCCAAAAATCACTCACAAAAAACAGGTTACAATTTTCAGAACAAGGGTGTGAAATCCCTTTTACAATAACTCTCAAAACAACACTCAAGCTAGTGCTAAGTATTCAAGATGAAGAGCTTGAGTTTCAAAGGTAGATTATCAAGTTGTAGCTCACTGAATTTTTCCAGTATATGGCTGCCCTTCTTCCTTCCTCTTATATTGAACTTCAGTTGAACATGCATATGAACGTTAGAAATTTTCAACTAGCCGTTTGATGATTATGCCTCAAAATATTGCCTTCTTTAGGAGTTTCAATCTTCAGACTTCATAAATCCACAATTAAGCTTTTCAAAAATCATGGTTGATTCTCTGATTTCCCTTGGAATGCATTATAGCCGTTTGAAATTAAAATAGAGAGAGACAGACCTACCAAAATGGAATGCTGAACCCATATTTCCATAATCTTTGATTTCTATGGCCGAGCTCTTTTACCATTGGAGATAATGGTTACATCAGTTCCCACATGGAAGGTCCTCTTCCATGGAGGAAGGATAATCTTCTCTTTCTTGATATAGGTGATCAGATTCTCCATTTGTATCTTCAATTGAACTCCATCCTATCTTCTATCCTTTGATTCTTCCATTAATCCAAGCCAATTCTTCTCTGATTGAACAACTGCATATATTCCTCTCCGTTAATGGCTTCCATCGCCTCTTTTTCTAAAACGTAGAAACCTAGGTTTGGAAAAATACTTCTCTGTATCAAACTACAAGTTATTCAATAATAGACTTGAGGGAAATTGCTAATAAGTCCCTACAAGAAGATGAATAACTCAATTAGCCCAGCAAAATTATATTTCATCGATGAAGCCCAATCAAGTAAATAAGCAAAAAGTAGGCTATGTTTGTTATCATCAAAATCTAGAATCTTAGGGCTAACACATCTATTGAAACCCTGGATTCATCTGGTAACAAAATACCAAATCAAGCATATATAAAATGGAATACATATGATCGCATGCTTTTGTCTTGTCTGATTGCAACCCTAACACCATCTGTCCTTCCACACATCGTTGGAACTCATCGTACACATGAGGTTTGGTCAAAATTGGAGGAGAAATTCAGTCTATTCTCTTGTACACATATCATGTATCTTAAAGGACAACTTTATAGTCTCAAGAAAACTACACCTATGGAACAATATCTGGATAACATCAAAGGTCTTTTACAGAAACTTGAAGCTTCTGGCTCTCATATGGACATTGATGATGTAGTTTTTCATACACGTAATGGCTTACCTGATGAGGTTTATCGTACTTTCAAACAAGCCAATCGAACAAGGGCTGAGGTTACACCCCTTACGTTTAGTGCACTGTATTCTATGCTTATGGCAGATATGTGGAAAGTCCAATCATCAAGCAAATAGGTGCTATTATAGACAGGATACCAATATGATTCTAGTCCAATCATCAAGCAAAATTCTGTGGATACCAATATGATTCTTGTTGCCCAGCGTCATAGTGCCTCATCCTTAAACACATATTCTCATGCTCCTAGTTCTGGATCTACAAACCCTACATTGCAATCTTCCGTTCCAGCTGTTCCTCCAGCGCTACGTTTCCAATTTCCTATGTAGTTTGGCTCCCAAGGACCTCAACTTGGGCATGGTAATGCATCATTTGGGTACTCCAATTATGGGGGAAATAGAAATTACAAGGGTAAGAGATTTAGAGGACCAAGGAATAATTTTCCTACTTAAGGGTAGTTGTCAGATATGTGGAAAGTCCAATCATCAAGCAAATAGGTGCTATTATAGACAGGACCTAAACTACATACCTCCTCAGTTTGGTACTCTAGTTATTGGATCTTCACAATTTGTTTCAGGGCCACATTTGGACCATTCTCAGCAGCATCAAGGTTTCTCTGCACCAAGAATTATCCTTCTTTAAGGTATAACCCCTCTGGATTTTACCCACATGCTCTTATGGCTACAACTGATGCTTTTGGGTTCCTTTTTTCTCCTTATTACCCATCTTATCCTTACACACCCTATCCAACTATGCTTAATTCTTCACATCCTATGCAACAAAAGCCTTCCATTAATCAACAGCCTCAATTGGTTAATCAGGGGCTTCTCACATTGGTTCATTAGGGGTTGCATCTGGTCATTCATCCTCTCATGTGCCACGGTACTTTGAATCTAGAGCTACTGCTCACGTAACTAATGATTCTTCCTAAATCTCTGTGCACAACTTGCTAGCACTTGCCAGCTCAACTAACCTAACTAACAAACTCAGCCACTTGTACAACTTGCACCACTAGAACGTGCCTCTACTTGAGCAGCTTGATCTTTACTAGTTAACACGGTCACGACCACGTATGTAGCTAGCTCAATCAGTTTTGATGTTTGTGGTGGCTCGATCTCCGGGTTCAACCTTTCCTCAGCCTTCTGACCCACTAGAATACTTTTGACCTTGCACTTCCATTTGATCTTCCCTCATGTGCATGCATGAAGCAACCGCGTTAGTGCCAAACCGGACCGACGAAGTCCGGCAAGGCACTCCAACGGTCAAGTGAGAGGAAGAAGAAGAAGGAAAGTACAAACATAAGTTTTGGGTTTTATAGTTATGAGAGATATATCCTTTAAGGCTCTATACGTTTTATAGTGAGTGTTTGACTTGTTCTCCATGTACCATCATGCTAGCACGCGCGGTAACAGTTCGGGTGATGTCACTCATGGCAAAGAGGAATCAAAACGGTTACGAGCACATGCTAGTAACAAGTCGACACGCGTCCTAACCACTTCGTTGACGTCCTTTATGACGTGTAGAGCTTGATGACGTCCTTTATAACGTTTTGGGCAAGTTGGATAGATGCACATGCACAAGCTGATTCCCGTAAATTACGCGTGTTGATCCAGTCGGATTCTGGCAATGTCCTGTACCCGCCTTTAAGCGTTTGGATACACGTGTACAGATCCGAATCTATTGCTCGGATCAGGTAGTTCGGTCAAGAATGATTTCGTTTGGGCATGCTCGCGGATGGGCCCTTATGCTCTTTTTGTCCTTCTTGAGCTTTTTGACCAATTTAGCTAGTCTGATCATTTGGGTTCTAATCGCTCGGCCCGGTCACTACAGTGGTGACTGTATTAGCATGTTTAGTTCTCTATAGTTAGGGGCGAATATGTATACTAATAAAATGATAGACTACAATATGTATGTTATTGACTTTAGAAAAAAAATTAAAATAACATACTAAAAATTATATTGAAAGTTGTTTGTGATAATCACGTACTATACCAAGAAAGATTAATATTATTAATTTATCTACTAAAGTGAAACATCTTGAATTGTGACGCTATTTCGCGTAGTTAAAAGCATGGATTTTTTAATCAGCATCAAAACTTCTAGAAAGGTCCTACTCAATGTATGAGATAAAAAAAACTTCCCAAAAATTCATCCGCATCCTATTACTCTACTAGACAATATAGTTTCCACGAGTTTCATAATTTAAAATGCATGCTCCGAGTTAGTATAATAGTATGAATTAATCTATCAACAAGAGGAAAATTGTGGACTTTCGTATTTTATTTAACACTTAACACAACTCTGAAAATTATTCAAATTTTGAAATTCAGGATGCTCAAAAACATCAAGATCTAATTCAATTTTGAAGTTAAATCTCAAGTGTAGTTTATCTTGGGCTATGGAATCAGAAGGATAATATTAATTCTCAGGAAGCTTGCAAATGTTCTCGACTGCGAATAAGGTTTCTTCGCAAATCCTGACGCCATTCAATCACAGTCGTGGATACGTTGCTTCCTTCCTTTCTGTTTTCTTTTAGGTTTTTTTCCTTTTGTTTTCTCCCTCAGAGTTTGCATAAAAAACAGTGTGAAGTTTGATTTTTCTTAATTTAGACCTCATGTTTTAAAATATTTCACTTTTTTTTAACTGTGTTCATAATATTTTACTTGGGCGATTAAATTTCTTTCGTACTATTTTTTAGACCTTCATGTTTAAAAGGTGTTTTTTTTAAAATATTTACCCTTAAAAACACTTTTTAAACTTGGGCGAAAATTTATCAGAGAAATAGGAGAATTGAGGGCTCTGCCCCGATGGGCTTCGGGGAGTCCCGATGGGAAGCTCACCGTATATATATATATATATATATATACACTCCTTATCTAGTCCAGGGAGTCCCGGATCCGGGACTCCACCTTCCCGATATTTTTTGACGATCGAGCCGTCCAATGTGTTCAAAAGGTGTTTTCCTTGGAAATCTTCAAAAAAAAATACCGGGAAGGGCTTGATCCAGCGGTTTTCGCAAACGTAAATATGCGTTTTTATAAAAACCGCTTGGATCAAGCCCTTCCGGTATTTTTTTTTGAAGATTTCCAGCGTGGGCCTTGGAAAACACCTTTTGAACACATTGAAATGATTTCCCAAAACAATTGGGAAAAGCATCAAAACGCTTCGGTCCGGGAAACCGGGATCCTTGACAGATCGCGGTGTATATATATATATACATATATATATATAGGAGGGCTTCTAGTCCGGACCTCCCGTTCCGGACCTCCATGATCCAAAAATTTTTTGACGATCAATGTGTTCAGAAGGTGTTTTCAAGGGTCCCTCGCGGAAAATCTTCAAAAAAAAATACCGGGAAGGGCTTGATAGCGGTTTTCGCAAAATATATATATATACGCTTTTTGCGAAAATTGCTTGGATCAAGCCCTTCCCGGTATTTTTTTGAAGATTTCCGCGTGGACCCTTGAAAACACCTTTGAACACATTGGACGGCTCGGATTTTCCAAAATAATTTGCAACACAAAAAAATCACTTTTTTTCTTATTAACTTGGGAGGTGTGGACTAGAAGTTTTGTGTATATATATACGGAAATTTTCTTATCCACTCCTCCCGGATTTAAGAAAATTTGTGTTTTTTTGTGTTGCAAATTGTTTTTGGAAAATCCGAACCATTCAATGTGTTCGAAGGTGTTTTCCCTGGAAATCTTCAAAAAAATACCGGGAAGGGCTTGATCCAGCAGTTTTTTCGCAAAACCGTATATTTTACGATTTTTGCGAAAACCGCTTGATCAAGCCCTTCCCGGTATTTTTTTTTTGAAGATTTTCCGCGTGTACCTTTGAAAACACCTTCGAACACATTGGACGGCTCGGATCGTCAAAAATGATCGGATCACGGGGTCCGGAGTCCCGGATCCCGGAGGAGAAGCTCCCCTATATATATATATATATATATATATAGAGTTCTAGTCCGGGAGTCCCGGATCCGGGACTCCACTTCCTGATATTTTTGACGATCCGATCCGTCCAATGTGTTCGAAGGTGTTTTCCAAGGTCCACGCGGAAAATCTTCAAAAAAAAATAAGGGAAGGGCTTGATCCAAGCATTTTTCAAAAAACTTTATATTTATAGTTTTGAAAAACTATGGATCAAGCCCTTCCCGGTATTTTTTAAGATTTCCCGCGAGGACCTTGGAAAACACCTTTTGAAGACATTGGACGGCTCGGATTTCCCAAAAACAATTTTTAAAAGCATCAAAACACCCAAAAACCCTTCAATCCGGGAAATCCGGGATCCTTGACAGGATCGCCGGTGTGTATATATATATATATATATACAATTTCCTTCCAATCCGGACGTCCGGAAATTAGAAAAATCCGGACCTCTGCTCTGGGCCGTTGGATCTCATCCAACGGCTGTGGGGAAAAAACTATGCTCGCGGGTCATTTCCGGGTAAAATAAGGCCCGCGGGTTGAGATCCGGGTTGTATTACCACAACCGGGCCTATTCCTCTCCCTCACTTTTCGAAATCCACAGAGAGAAGAGAGAGAAAGAGCAACTCAGGCGATTCCAATCGCGACGAGCAACCCACCACTACTCCTCTCGATCTCCAAGTCTCTCTCTCTCTCTCTCTCTCTCTCTCTCTCTCTCTCTCTCTCTCTCTCTCTCTCTCTCTCTCTCTCTCTCTCTCTCTCTCTCTCTCTCTCTCTATCCATCCATTCATCCATTTAAAAACCCTAGTTTTTTGTTTGTAGGCGAAGCAAAACGAAGCAAGACGAACTCGATCGTGAATCATCTACTCTCCATTGCGAAAAAGAAGGTCGCTCTATGGATCGATCATCTTGAACTCCATCGCGAAAAACAAGGTCTCTCTCTCTCTATTTCGAAATTTTTGAATTTTTCGAAAACCTAGTTTTTCAAAACAAGGTTTGTGTTACTTTCTTGCACGTTTTTTGTCTATGTTTATCTTGATTTGCTCAATGTTCGAATTTTTTTGATGTTTCATTTAGGGTTTCGAATTTATTTGAGAAATACCCGAATTCTTTTGCTGATTTTTCCCCCCTTTTTGAGAATGAAAGTATACCTAGAAATATTTCTGTTGTTGCTACCCATTTGTTGTATCTGTAGTTACGAAGTGAAAACCCTGTAGTACCTACATAATCGCATACTTGATAGAAAACCTGTTACCAAAATTTGTTTACAAAGTGAATTGAAGAGATGTTTCCGTAAAACAATGCATAAAGAAGGAAATTTGTGAAATTGGTTAACAAAGTGAATTGACACTGTAAGGTTTAGGGTTGATGTTCTGTATCATTTAATATTTATTGGTCTATCAAACACTAAAGGGCTTAGAGTTGATATCCTGAGATCTGATCTATTTGCCTAATTTCCTTAAACTGGGTTATAATCTGATAAACTGAGATCTAATCTTTTAGTCCCTTTATATTTGTTGTTTGTGTTAGGATTTCTTGTTGCATATGGGTGATGCTAGACAAGCAACTATTTGCATTGTTGTAGCCAACTAATTTGAAATTGATAATAGGGATCTTCTTCACATTGTTGTACATGGTTGACCACTTTTGTTTTTTCCGCTAGCTAGCTTGCTTTCCAATCTTCTTGGCGAATAAATGTGAGATTTCAATAATTCACATATACATTGCAGGCATGGGGTGTGCCTTTCATTGAGATATTTGAACACTCCATATGATCTCTCTTATTGTTCTTCCTTTTAGGATAACATATAGATTTAGTATTTTCATCATATATTGTGGGAATTCATTACTTACTCATAACAAAAATGGATGGTTAATCTTATGTATTGGTGGGATTTTAGGTGACTGTTGAGGAGGACAACACATTGGTGATTCGGAGCAACGGGAAAAGGAAACGCGAAGATGGGGATGAAGAAGACTGCAAGTATATTAGGCTCGAGAGGAGGGCACCTTAGAAACTTATGACGAAGTTTCACGAGAAGTGGTTGAAGTCGCCATTGCATGAAAAAGAAGATGGGTTTTCGAATCCCAAGTTTGTTGCTTTTGGTAGTAGAACGCAGTAGATATAGTCTTTAGGTTGTGTAGTTTAGTTTAGTTTAGTTTTGTTATAAGTAACAGGTTAGAACTAAGATCAAATTTTAACTAATCAAAGTGTTGCAATCAGATATGAAAATTCCAAAAAGTACCACACAAAAGAACCGTAAAAAATAGGGTAATTTAACTAAATAATTGACATTTAATTTAAATTGAAAAAAAAACACAAGTTTGAAAACTTTACCAAAACTGGATGTTAGCATCACCAACACAGGGGAAATGGGAAAAAATAAGAAGAGGGTAAAAGACACACAGAGAGATAGAGCAAACGTTATTAGAAAGCCCAGAGTCATTACTTTGAATCGTATAAAAACTAGGCTTTCGAGTTGTTTTGAAAAACTAGGGTTTTCAATATAAAATCGAAACACACACAGACACATAGACCTGGTTATAGATGGAGATGGAGATCGAGTCGTCTGGGTCGAACTTCGCTTCGTCTTCTTCGCCGTTCATCTAGGGTTTCGACCTGAAAAGGAAAAGGTAGGATTTTTCAGAAAAAATGAAATCACGAAGAAAGTTGTATGGAGAATAAGAGAGAGAGAGTGAGAGAGACAGAGGGACCTAGTAAGTCAGAAAAAAACTAGGGTTTTGAAAAATTAAAAAAATTCGAAATCAGAGAGAGAGGGAGAGGGAGAGGGAGAGGAGAGAGGAGAGACCTGGAGATGGAGGGCGTGGAGTGTGGTTCAAGGTCTGCACTTCGTCTTCCTCAAATTTCTCCGTGAATCGCCTTCGAAGCTCTTTCTCTCTCTTCTCTCTGTGGAAGACGAAAAGTGACTGGGGAAGGGAGGTCATGACCCGGTTGTGTAATAGAACCCGAGTCTCAACCCGCGAGAACACTTTTTACCCGGAAATGACCCGCGAGTTTTGTTTTTCCCCCACAGTCGTTGGATGAGATCCAACGGCCCAGATTAGAGGTCCGGATTTTTCTAATTTCCGGACGTCCAGATTGGAAGGAAATTGTATATATATATATATATATACACACTCCCGGATTTAAGGAAAAAATGGGGATTTTTTGTGTTGCAAATTTTTTTTGGAAAATCCGATCCGTCCAATGTGTTCAGAAGGTGTTTTCAAGGGTCCACGCGAAAAATCTTCAAAAACAAATACCGGGAAGGGCTTGATCCAAGCAGTTTTCGCAAAAAATGTAAATATATATTTTTTGCAAAACTGCTTGGATCAAGCCCTTCCCGGTATTTTTTTTTGAAGATTCTTCGTGTGGACCCTTGAAAACACCTTCTGAACACATTGGACGGATCGGATCGTCAAAAAAAAATTTGGATCACGAGGTGCGGAAATTAAAAGTCCGGATAAGAGCCGGACCCTATATATATATATACACACGAGGCGGTTCCATAGACACAACGAATAACACAACATTTGACACAACGATAGTCGGAGTCCCACGCTTACAATCAGACCCGCTCAAGTTGTTTAAAATATGTTTTTAAGATTACCTGTAAAAAATCATCTCATTTGGATATCAGTAATGGCTTGATCGGTTCATTCAAATTTATCCTGTAAAATCTGATAGGAATCAACTAAATGAACTGATCAAATCCTTATCAATATTCAAATGAGTTGATTTTTTACAGGTAATCTTAAAAACATATTTTAAATAAATTGAACAGCTTCAATCATTCGCATGGGATTCACAAAAAAAATTTGTGTCAAATGTTCTGTTATTCGTTGTATTATTGGAACTGCCCCCATATATATATATACCCCACGGATCCAGTCAAGGATCCCTGACTGGAGGAAAATGGGATTTTTTTTTGTGTTGCAAATTGTTTTGGGAAAATCCGAGCCGTCCAATGTGTTCAAAAGGTGTTTTTTAAAGTCCACGCGGGAAATCTTCAAAAAAAAATACCGGGAAGGGCTTGATCCAAGCAATTTTTCGCAAAAACTGTATATTTACAGTTTTGCAAAAAACTTGGATCAAGCCCTTCCCGGTATTTTTTTGAAGATTTCTCGCGTGGACTTGAAAACACTTTCAACACATTGGACGGCTCGGATCGTCAAAAAAATGTTCGGACCATGGAGGTCCGGAAGTCCGGATCCCGGTTTAGATACGCCCTCTATATATATATATATATATAGGAAGTCGATCTACTAAGGACTCCATCAAACAAAATTCCGTGCGGATCTCACCATTTTTCGACTTTCCGGATCAAATTTTGAGATCAAGCCCTTCCGGGTATTTTTTTTTGAAGACGCGTGGACCTTGGAAAATGCATTTTGACGGTTCGGATGTCAAAATTTGATCCGGAAACTATCACGGAATTAACTTAGTAGATCATTATCCTATATATATATATAAAAGATCAGATGACTAAAGACTTCCTATATAACGAAATAATAATACAAAAACTAGTGTTGGCAGTCTATATAATTTGGGGATACATATTTTTTTACATATGTGAGTATTTTTTGGAACCGTTGTGGTGGCGGCAGCTACCATTTGTTCCCCAACTCTATCCTTGTCTACAATACTAACTGACTGAACCAAACCGATTACGCCTAGAGGTCACTTCATGATCTTGTGAATGAAACTGGTGGAAAACTATCAAACACTCACAAGTTTTTGTCTTATTACTTAGATTTTGAAGTTCAATAAGCACGCATTCTTTGACATTCCTTTCCACTATATATTGAGGGTGGGGGTAATCTACTGATCGATGGAGAAACCAAAGATTCTCAATGTACACATGCGTGGGAGTACCCACCATCTTTGGACTTTCTGAGGATAAAAAAGAGTGAAAAGAAAGACATTGTCAAGCCCTCGTAGATTTTTGTTCCTTCAAAACAAGGGCAACAGCTGGTCCTCTTCTCAAGGACCATCCCTTGCACGACCTCTTTTCTTACTTTTCCTGTTCCCCAGACCCCTAGACTTGTATTTGGAACTTGGTTACAACGTTTTAAATAACAGTGTTGGGACAAGCAGGGACGGATCTAAGAATTCTTCACAGTGGGGGCATCAATTTCTACTGAGCTTAACAAAAATTTAAAGCGTAGCACAACAATACAAAACTAGTTTTCATCTTATGCAATTTTTCACCTTATGCAATATTAGCATATTGTATATCAGAATATGTATCTGAAAAACCCTAAACTCACAATCAAAAAGCCCTAATCAAAACTCTAAAAAAAAGCACTAATTAAAAAGCCCAACCTATTATTCAAATAAATGATTTTAACTACTTGGAATTTGGAAGAATCTGTAAAGAAACTTTGGTTGTATATAAACAAGGGACAATTACCAGTACTGAGTCCACTTTTGAGAAAATAATTCCCACCGGGGCATTTTGGATTTTTTTCTTCTCTTTCAAAGTGCTTAAATTCAAAGTACCTAAACCCTAGTAGGAAGTAAGTTTCAACCCTAGGGCCTAGACCCAGCGAAAATTAAATTTACAAAATGTCTACAAGTAATTTTCCGTATAAACAATATAGTATGGGACAAAAGTCACAAACACCAACTTAACATTCAAAGTAGCAAATGTGGGAAATGTGAAATTCAGATTTGTTTAGATTTGATTTTAGTCACAAACACCAAATTCTCCTCTATTTTTTGTTTAGATTTGATTTTCGTTATTTGAAAAAAAAAAAAAAAAACCTGAAATTGAGGGGGCCCAAGCAATGGTGACGGTCGATGTATAACGGTTTCAAGAGTGAATTTTTAAACTTCCAAAATCACCCGTAATGATCGAGTATTGAGCCTAATGGCCTTGAGTCGGTCTGTGAATCAGAAACGGACCGATACATAAGTCATTTTTCCTCTGGTCGGTATATCGGTGAACCACCGTGAAGCCCCTGTAGGAGGGGTTCTTCATTAGTCAAAGTAAATTCAACTTGGAGAGGCAAACAATAACTAAAAATTAATCGAGAATAGAGAAGACAGTAGAGAGGTAAAGGATTAGGCCAAGCACACATAGAAAGAAGGCAGCAGTATTCAGTCCACTCCTTAGATTGAAGTCCTTGTACACAGATCCTAGGAGAAATGACTTATGTATCGGCACGTTTCTGATTCACAGACCGACTCAAGGCCATTAGGCTCAATACTCGATCATTACGGGTGATTTTGGCAGTTTAAAAATTCACTCCTGGAACTGTTATACATCGACCGTCACCGTTGCTTGGGGACACCCGTAATGATCACCCGTAATGATCGAGTATTGAGCCTAATGGCCTTGAGTCGGTCTGTGAATCATAAACGGGCCGATACACAAGTCATTTTTCCTCTGGCCGGTATATCGGTGAACCACCGTGAAGCCCCTGTAGGAGGGGTTCTTCATTAGTCAAAGTAAATTCAACTTGGAGAGGCAAACAATAACTAAAAATTAATCGAGAATAGAGAAGACAGTAGAGAGGTAAAGGATTAGACCAAGCACACATAGAAAGAATGCAACAGTATTCAATCCACTCCTTAGATTGAAGTCCTTGTACACAGATCCTAGGAAAAATGAACTAGCGAGCCCTCACAAGAACAATGTTCTTGATTCCAGAGCTCCCAAGCAACTTTTTCTCTCTAAAATTTTCGTGCCTTGGGGACAAATCAATCTCTTGGACTTTTTGAAGGAATGTCCTCATATTTATAAGGATCTGCAGCCAATCATTGGCTGGCAGATATTCCCTTCTAATCATATGAGGACACGTGCTCTCTCCATGTGCTAGGACCACATGGGTGACTTCACCTGAGGATAACCCTCACGACATTAGCCGGTACACATCATTCCATCGTGGTGATCTCTATCCTCTTAACCCACCAAGCCACTTATATCTCCCCTATTCCCGTTATGCATTAGACATGGTCGCGACCTCATTGGGTCACGCCATTACCCTTCACGACCCTTAATTGATCCGCCGGACCTACCTTAGGGTCAAATGCTGGTCGCGGACTCAACTGATGAATACTGATAACTTCCCGTCGTGTCAATTCCCTTTTGGGAGGGTCGTGATGAGTAAATTCCTCGTAATATGGGTCCCTTTACAACGGGTATCCCATACTTAGGTTTTCGTACTCTGTTATCCTTTTTGCGAGACTTCTACCTTCACAATATAGGTCCTTTTCTCTTTGTTGACTTTATTCGAGATCCGACGTGGCAATAGTTGACCTATTTTCCACGTGGCGAGTTATGTTAGGCTGGTCAATGATTTCGCAAAGTTAAATGGGCCCATGCACTGACCTTTCCCACAGCCCCCACATGCTCTAAGCCTAAAAGTGACCGCTGAGATCCGCTAATATGAACCCCACAAATGATCTGGACTCAAAGCACCGAGATCCCGTCCATCGCCGCTGGTCGCCGCCTCCCAATCACTCCAAGAACAGCAGAAACACCCAAAAAAAAAAGAAAGAAAAATGTAGAAGGTTTATTTTTGGAGAGAGAGGGAGTATTTTTATACCCCTTATCTTCATGCGCGCTCTCTCTCTCTCTCTCTCTCTCTCTCTCTCTCTCTCTCTCTCTCTCTCTCTCTCTCTCTCTCTCTCTCCAACATATTTATCTATTGCATGCCATTTTTGTTTAACAACATTTATCTACTTCTAGGAATTCAAAATCCATAATATTCTCCAACAAATTTTCTAAAATTTTTTTTTTTTTCCTTCTCTTTTTTTCTTTTAACTTTATTTATTTAATTAGTGTGGTAAAAAAAAATTGTTGACTCTCTCCCCTCCATATTATGCGTGTGCTTTGCGTTTCTTTGGTTGTATTGTTTTGGTCATACTTCATGAGAAAATTTTGGGTATATTTTGGGGTCAAATTTACCCCCAAAAATCGGGCCAAAATATGTTTCATTTGGCTCGGGGATGCCGAACACCTCGTGGCAATACCCTCGTGGCAAAATTAAAAAATGGGCCGTCCAAAACTTATTTATGATTAATTGATTCCTTTACTTCTTTTTCATCATATTGGAATAGATGGTTGTTTTACTTGTTTAAAATGTACTCCCTCTTGTTTCATATATAGTACTTCTAATTTATCAAAGTTGAGTGGTTAATTCCCAAAAAAACTAAAGAACTTCCTTCTTATGCAATTAAAAACATTGGGTGTTCCACTCAAAGACTTTTTTTTAATAAAGCTAAGTTTTTCACGGTTTTTAATGATGTGTTGTGAGAGAATGACATTATCGGTGTTTAGGTTTTTGTTGGTGGAAACACCCGAGAGTTTTTTGGGGTGCAAATAGAAATCTTTAAATTAGTTAAAAAAAAAAAATTAAAAAAATTACTATAGAAGTAGAAGATAGAAAAGACATATTTTTCTGAAAAAAATTATTTTTTGTTTCAAAATTATCCACCAAATTTGTGGGATCCATTATTAAGTGTATAGACTCAAAGGTTAGTTAAATGCTAGTTGCCAAGTGTGATTTTTTTCCCCCATTCTAAAATTTCCGATGTAAAGACTCAAACAAAATCGGATCCCGCTTTAGGATATGTTATTTTTCAAAATTTTAAATACGAGGTTGTCGAACGCGTCTCGCCTTCATCGGACTTAAAAATAGTAGGCCTTTTTGTTAATCCGGAGCGAGGGAAGGGGCAAAATGGGGTATCAACAATAATTAATAAAAAATTGAATAAATAAATAAATAATTAAAAAAACTGAATTAAATAATTAAATGAATTAATTTAAATAAATGAATTAAATAATTAAATGAATTTATATAAAGAAATGAATTAATATAAATAACATAATTAATATAAAAAAGTACTCCAATTAAAGGGGTAATATAGTCATTTGGCGCGTGTCATGAGGGGCGCGTATCAATTTTCTTATCTACTTCTACTAGAATTCAAAATCCATAATATTACCAAGATCTAAGTTAAAATCTAAAATTTATATCTAAAGGTATCGCCATCACACCTAATGTATTTCACGTAACTTGCAAGAAAACCTTCCAATAAACAACCAAAGGTCGTGCAGCATGATTTGCAAAAAAGAAGATGTCAACGTGTTCATTTTGCATTGGCTAAGAAGTAAGAACACCATAACCAAAACCCAGTGGTGGCATTTGCAAAAGTGCACCGGCCCAATTATGGAGCATGGGCTTTAGATTGAGATGTGATTCTGCTAATCGGATGGTGGGCCTCATCATAGGCAATTAATTTTCACTTTAGACGTCACCCAAGGTACATGTGCAAAACGATTTATTCCATAATGTCAATAACGAAATCACAGGATTTGAACTTCGAGGTAGCACCTAAAATAATTAATAAACTGGCCAAAATTTTCAAAAATGTAAAAGAACTCGTTAATATTAGAGTTCATTGCTATTTATATGTCGATATACAAACCCACGATGATTAGAGTTCATTTTTCAACTAGGTGAAAGAAGTTTCATTAAAAACTCAACGAATGAATTACGAAGAGGGGTTGTAAAACAAGGCAAACAAAATATACATCCCGTAAAAAACCAAAAGGGGTAGTGATAATCAAAACTATTTTTATTGTGTCAAAACTCCAATGCATAAAGTTTAGATCTTTATATACGAAGACGGCAGTTAAATACGACTTGAGATTTGGGACAATCAAAAACAGTTTTGACATTAGCACTATCCAAAAAGAATTGGAACAATCACATTAGATTTTAAGGAAGAAATCTTTAGTTATAGCTAGAAAGGATATATATCCTTAGCCCGTTTGAAAATAGAAATGACTATGCCCCAACTCCAAATTAAGTTGCATTGACTTCTGATGGAGAAGATACTCCATAGAGATCTCGCCCACTGTCAGAATTGAAAAATGAGCTGATCGTTATCCATTCAGCGTGCAGCCTTCCTTTTCTTTTTGTAGTTGAATGCTTTCGGTTGTAGAAAATTGCAGAAAAAACAAAAGCCTATCTCAAATCTAAAAACAAAAAATGGTCCACATACAAGCCACAATATGGAGTTCAAATCCCATTAGGAGAGGTCATTTTTATTGGATATGTGAGAACGACCATGGTAGATTATTCTCAATAGTCCAAGTGTAAATTATTCTTCATTTTGTTTTATTGGATATGTGAGAAAGATCCGGGTTGATTATCCTCAATAGTCCAAGTGAACGACCCAGTTCATTTACAGCCCTACTTTTATCCAACATTCTTTGAACTGAAAACTAGAGTATTGTGGTTGTCCATTTCATTTTCCAAAAATTGACATGTAAAATGACTGGATTCATGTTTCGTAGCCATATTAGATTATCAAAGACCGGTTGTTAGTTGTTATAGATCGTATTTTGTTTTCGTTATGGATCATGGATTGCGAATAGGGATGGCAATTCAACCTGCTTGCCCCGAACCCACTTCCCTTCCCCAACTGGGGCGGGTAATTATTAAATTTTTTAGGTATGGGTCGGGGTCGGGGGAGAGTTGGAACCTAACCGGGTTAGGATAGACATCACCTCTCCCCGAACCCACCCCGAAAATATTTTGTGCATAAATTTTTTTTTCCTTAAAGTTTTACCCTTACAACTAGAATCCCACATTATATATAAATAATTTTTCGTTTTTCTTATTGATAGTAGATGTTGGTTAAGTTGTAATTATTTTGTGAACTTTAATTATTTGTACTCCCAAATTTTGGAATAAAAATATACATTTAGTGAATATGTACAACAAAAAAAAAGGAGCAGAGCGGGTAAAATCCTTACCAATGGGGGAGGGGCAAGGGGTACCCATCCATTACCGGTTGGGTTGGGGGCAGAGGTGGAGATAGATTTTCTGGTCGGGGTCTGGGTATGGCAAAACGCCCCGCCACCACTCCTAATTGTAAATTATAGATTTTGAATTATAGTCAGAATATAGATATGAATCATTGAAATTGTTTGGATGTAAGGGTGGAGCCAAAATTTCAATTGGGAGGTGGCACTCAAAATCAATGTTATCCCTCCGTATAGCAAAGATAGTCTGTTACAAAAAGAATTCCGATTCTTAGAAAATAAAGTACTTTCATGTATAATTTTAAAATTTCTTAACACCAAATTAAAATCCCTGTTAGTTTTTAAATTTGGTGTCAACTGTCAAGAGATATAAGAAATTATGCACGGAGGTGTTATTCAAAAAATTACGCGATTTTTGGTAGTGAACTATCTTTACGAGCTAAAGGGAGTAATTAGTATAAGAAAAAGTACAAGTTATTTAAAATAGAAAAAAAGATACACATTTTCATATGTTAACTATCTATCAAAATAATTAATACCAAAAAAATTTCATATTTTCATCGATTAATCACTCATCAACATGCTTATATAATATCCAAAAATACAATATACATCCTATAGAATAACGTGCACTATTTCTACAATACTAAAAAAAAAATTATTTTTCAGACCCGGGGTACGTAGTACATGCCATCCCTAAATTTGGATGATATTTGGGGGATGATGATGAAATCATACGTAGATTTTCTGATAATAGCCAATGAAATCGTCATTTTTCAGGATTCCCATCTTCTTATTTGATCCTTATTGGTTTCAGAAGTGGTGGTTCTTTAGGCTTTGGTTGGTCGTTGTTTGGGGCATTGGGTCGTTTTTTGCTTTGGGGTATTTTTTCCATTCGAGGTTTTTGGTTGGTTTGTTTTCAGCCTCTAGGGTTGTTAGTGTCCCTTCGGTTCCTAGCGACAAGTGTCTATAAAAGTAAGAGGTGCCTTCTTTGCGGGTTTGCTCTTCCTCCGTCTTGATGCCTCAGGCCTAGGATCCTTTTAACCTTTGTAATTTGTTTCCAAAGATTAATAAATCTTTTTGGCTGTTAAAAAAAGAATTTGGATGATATTTACAATAGAGTAGTGTTAACAGAATAATCTAATTAACCGATTTTGATATGCTATTCGACCATGTTGCACTTGGGCATAATTAATTGTTAGTAAATAATATTCATTATGAAAATAATATTTCACCCATAACTTTTTCAAATAATTAATAAATAATTCACATATTTTCTTTTTACTTCACAGATACGTAATCCTATTTTGAAAGTCTAAAAAATTAGGCAAAGAAATAGTCACATTCTCTAAAGCCCATACCAGCCAGAGTGCAATAATATTTAGTTTTTGATTCTAATAAAAGCGAATAAGAGAATGAGATTAAATAAAATTCATACATAATTAATTAAAACATAACGTATATAGGTTACCACAAACACCCGGAAATTTTATTTTTTAAAAACAATGCATTTTGAGGACAAGGGTTTGCAATTCATTGAAATGGAACAATTTGTCTTCCATTTGTAGGTAAATGGAGAATGGAAAATGGCAATTCAAAAAACTCATTTCAAATTTCAAAAGACGTGACTCCTCGCATCCAGCTTGAGTGATTGGAGCACTGCTGCTCAAGGCCCTGATCCATCTCTAGCACACATTGGTATAGGAACCACCCATTTGATGTATTGTTGTGAAGGGTCGGGAACACCGCGTGCGTGACAGTGTTACAGGACCACTTAATTAACAATTTTTCCATTTGAAAGTTTGAAAATTTAGAAAGCAAATGTTACTGGAATGTTCTCATCGTATCCGGATACCAATCTGTAACTGATAGTTTTAACTTTTAAGAAATTGAGAACGGTGTCCAAACCAAAGTTGTACATATGGAAGTATGGAACAAACCAAACCACTCCGCGAAAGACGACGGTTCCATGGATCCAACTTAAGGCTCAAGTTATTGAAGAAATATTGTTGAAAATGGTCGAAAAGTATGGCAAAAAGCTTCTTTTATTCTTTCCTCCACATTTCCAAAACCAAGAACTAATCAAACCCTAAAGTAATAAATCCTTCACAAGCACAATGAAGGATCGATAAAATAAAATTATAAGTGCAATAAACAATTGGGATGCACCCAATTAATGAGACCTAAAAACTACCACCATCGAGAGTCAGTGCCTTCCACAAATCACTACAAACCCAGATAACAACTAACACACGCATATATTATAGATTTTCCATTTATATGTAGACATGTGGATATATACGTAAGAACAGTTCGGTTCGATTAATCTACAGACTATATACGGTTCTATCATAAAATAAAGTGGACCGAACCATGTACAACGGTTTTCAAATTTTTTAAACAAGAACCGGACCGTTAATCCATAATCTGAAAAAAAAATAAAAATAAATGTGCGGTTTAATTTGGTTCGGACCGTTGAGCGATCGTTTGGTTTGTTGCCCCAATTAATCATGTAGTGCTTCACAATTCAATGTAGGTTTTAAGGGATTTTGTGGGCGAATCAGTCAATAATCTCACTCACAAAAACAGCCTAAATCATGGGATTTCAATTCCAATTCGTGAGAATTTATGGTAAAGTTCGACCGGTTAGCTCTCTTGTAGTTGCGATTGCCGAAAATAACTCTATACTTTTTTCTGTTGGATCTATTCGGGAGTTTTCAAGTCGGTGAGCTTGGAATAGCATCAACCTACATATAGGAACAAGAACCACGCAATTTTAATTCACAAGTGAGAATTTAAGGCAAAGTTCGACCCGTTTGCCTTCTTATAGCTGCGATTGCGCGAAAATAGCCCTATACTTTTTTCTGTTGGACCTTTTTGCGAATGTTCAAGTGGGTGAACTTCAAATAGCATCTAACCTACGCATAAGAAATTCAGATCGGTATTCGTAAATGGATAAACCTGGGGGTACAGAAAATGTACAAAGCGCTCTCGGGGACCCACTTTTGGGTCCCACACGAGTGATCCAAACCTTTGTAACGGTGGGACTTTGATTCAAGTACTTATAACCGTCCGATTGAGCTGATTTTTTGTGGGCCCCCTCGGAAAAATGTTTTAAAAACAATGAACGGTTGGATCACTCGTGTGGGACCCAAAAGTGGGTCCCCGAGAGCGCTTTATACATTTTCTGTACATATTTTTCTGTACCCATAGCAGGGTCCTAAATGGAGTGATGATATATATGCGCACTGCTCTAGGAGACTCTCTTATTTTACTTTTTTCCTTTTTTGTCTTTTAGGCAGACTTGGAAAATAGCTAATTTATTTGTACGAAATGTGTATGGAAGGGGGAAAAAGCTCCAAATGCGTTTCCATTTTTGAATTCAAAACAAAAATGTTTATGGATTTGCAAAGTTATCCATTGTTACATAAAAATATATATACATTTTAAGAGTGCGAAAAAGTTTGGACGAAATATTCAAGAAATTTCGTCATCAGTTTGAATCCAATTTCCATTTACTACATATTCCCTTACAAGTTAAAATTATCATAAAAGACGAAGAATATGGGATCAACAGAGTAAATAATAACAATATTTGATTATTTCTAATAATTAAGACAAAAAAATATGTGGGTGTGTTTGAAAAAAGACGAAGTGTGAAGAAATTCAAACAGAGTATACAGAAACAATTTTCGTTATTTCTCAGAATTAAGACAAAAAATGAGTTTTTGTGTGCGCTTTTTTTTTTCCCTGAAAATGGACAGAGTGTGCAAAAATTCCCTTATTTCTAATGACCACTATATTATGTTAAGGAATTAGAGTCTCATATTGCATAGGAGTGAAATAGGTGATCACGTAATATATATTAGGACATCTCCACTCCTTACCAATTGGTTTTGAGATGGATATAAAATTTCCACATGGAATCAACGCCCGGGGCCCATTCCACCCCAAATTTTTAAAAAAAAAAAAATCACAATCTACGCCCCACGATGATAGACGAGCAAAAATGATGCGATGATACGACCCAAAAATTGGCCACACAGTGACAGACCTCAAACGCAGCTGCACTTGAGGGGGGTGTTAAGGAATTAGAATCTCACATTGCTTAGGAGTGGAATGAGTGATCATTTAATATATGCATTGCCAATTGATTTTGAGATAGATATAAATTAAGTTTCCACATACTAATGGTCAAACTTATTTATTTATTTATTTATTTTATTTTTGAACTTGAGCAGTCACATGGCTCTTATCTAATTAAATATATAGATACTTCTGAGGAAGATGTATCCATGATATGCGCCGGGATCTACCAATGCACATCATGTGCCCTTTTGTGTTTACTTAATAATTAACCATCATTCTCTGATTAATTTTCTCTCTTTCTGGCACTCTTCATTCATTTTATTTTTTATTTTTTTTGCTTTGTGCTATGGAAATGTAGCATGTTTCATTCCCTTGTGGATCAAGTTGCATATTACTAAATACAGTATCCGTTACAATATTATACAGCATATATACTTATCTTGAACCACAGATTGGCTGACTGCACTCAGGGGTGTTCCACTAAGCTAGTTTTTTGAATAAATTGACTTTTCACGGTTTTTATGTGATGTATTGTGAGAGAATGAGCAGTCACCTGTCTCGATTTTTAGAAAAAAACATTTTTTTGTTAGTGGAACACCCCAATCTCTCCTCGTGCAGTCAGCCAATGTTGTACTATCGCACTTCTACTTTTACTATGCCGAAAATCACAAGCAGAGCGTTTGTGTTTTCTAATTGGAGTACTATGGGAGCTTCATTTTTTTTTTAGGTCAATTATTTCCGGCAGGTAAATTAATGCCGGTAATGGTAACTTTTGCTGGCAGTTTTTCTAATGCCGGTAATAATATCGCCGGGAAAGCAACATTTGGCGTAGTGTATTCTTCTATAAACAAAAATGCTAGGGACACGTCCAAATGTACATCATCCCTCACAAGTGATAGTGGGACCCTCTAAATAGTGGTGTGAGTCCTACTATCACTTGTGAGAGGAATGTACAGATAGATATATATTTTGATGTGTCCCTAGCATTGCTCTTCTGTAAACAAAAAGGCTAAGGACACATCAAAATGTAAATTCACTTTTACACCCTCTCTCACAAAGTGATGGAACCCCTCTAAATAGTGGTGTGGATCCTACCACCACTTGTAAGAGAGATGTACAAATTGATTTACATTTATGTAGATCAATTATTTCCGGCAGGTAAATTAATGCCGGTAATCAATCTTTTGCCGGCAGAAACGCGTAACAATAAGATCGACCCAGAGGTACTCCCTCCTTAAACGATCAAGATATGAGTAAAACTCGTTTTCTGTATTCAATAACAACCAACTTCTGCCATTAGGCTTACAATGATACTTATAGTGCTAAGAATCCTAATCCAACTAGGAAACAAATAACAAAAAGAAATCCTAACCCAACTAGGAAACAAATAACAAAAAGAAATCCTAATTCTTTTTAACCAAGCAACTTATAATAAGGAATACTAGATTAAAACAAATTAGGAAACTAAATATTTCTAGAAAATCTTGATTAAAATAAAATGGTGCTACTAATAAAATATAATTCCTATATTTGTAGAATAAGAATATTAGCCTACATCAGTATCCCTAATATTACTCTTCTGGAAATAAAAATGCTAGGGACACAACCAAATGTACATCATCTCTCACAAGTGATGATGAGACCCTCTAAATAGTTGTGTGGGTCTTATCATCACTCGTGAGAAGAATGTACAAATTGATGTACATTTGAATGTATCTGTAGCATTGTTCTTTTGTAAAAGATAATTAATCATGTTGATTGATACATAATAAAATTTAAATATGATGTTTACAAAAATACGCGAGTGTTAAAAGTAGACAAGTAAATAGTAGTACTAAAAGGAGTATTATCCTGGTTAATGTATGGCAAGGTAGAGTTCGAGATGTTTGGATTACAAATTGTAGAAAAGGTCAGCGTGTCTGATGAATAAACCATTGACCAGCCTATAATGGCTCTGCCACGTGGTAAATAAAGTTACAATGGACACATTAGAAATCAACATAAAATAAAGATTGGGGGAAAACCCCACCGCGAAGGGGATACCCTCGCGGAAGAACAAAAAGGACTCGCGAATGTCCTAAGAAAGGGATACCCGGGACAAGGAACCCTATTTAAGGGATTCACCTGTCGCGACACCCTCAATAAAGAGAATTGGATCGACGGAAAAGAGTTAATTCATACGCGAACATATATACCGAGCTCTCGACTACACCTAGCCATAATCTCATATCATGAGGGGTCTTAAACTAGCTATAACCGCTGGACTCTTGAGCTGCTTCGTCTAAATTCAATGAACCCGAAGGAGCCCATTTGATTGCCTCGTGAGACCCTGCGAACGCTATGGTTTCATTCGTTCGAAATCTAGAAAATTTCCAACAATATTCACATTCAAGGATATTATAATACTTTAAGGAGGGTTTCACAAATGTCAAGCCCAACAAATAACTCGAAGAAGGTTATCAAAAGAGCAATGTTTAGAACACAATTGTAAAATACAACTCCGGAACATCAATGTCATGATCCGTTGGATGTTTATTGGCCACATATATTCAATGGCTTCAGACACAGTTATTTCTGGAATTGTATTCTACAATTTCCTACATTTTTTGTTAACATAATATCCACTTTTCTAGTCCACTTTTTGTTAAATTGCAGATTCTAAAGGACTCTCTCCATTTCATAAATGGATCAGAGATTTCGTTCCACAATTAATTGTTTCAGCAAAGTCAACGAAGCATTGATGAGTAAATTTAGGGAAAAAAATTTCTAAAATCACATTCACATGAACTTATTGACCATTTTCAGCTAAGGTTTGAAAACCTTGTTCGTTTTGGGTTTTGTGACCGGTTTTCTCAATTATTAGTCCATCATTATTCACATTTCCTTTCAATTATTACTCATATTTTCAAATATTATTCTTATTTCTGTTTCTATCTCTCTCCTATTATTACCCTTATTTTCAATCATTAGTATCATTTTCTCTCCAATCATTATCCAAAAACCAAAATCCAAATCCAAAATCAAAACCAAAACCAAAACAAAACAAGGTCGAAGTGCTTTAGAAGTACACAACGTGCTATCATAGATCTAATCCCTCCAATTTAAAACACCACAACTTTTTATGCATCTTACAGATTACAATGGAATTAATTATAATAACAAGATCCTCTCCAATATCTTGTGTTAGTCAACTTTGATGATCGGATTCCGGTTCACACATTTTAGAACTTGTTGAGTGCAGTCAAGCTAAAAATCGTGTTGATCGAATATCGAGCGATATAATTTAGAAACACATTTGTTTTGAGATAAACGAGTTCTAATCTAGTTTTGTGATGTTTAAAGTTAAATGTGTTCTAAGATTGTATAAATCGATATTTGATTGACATAAGTTTTAGCATGACTGATATTCTTAATCAATTATATAGATAAACTTTTTCAAATGTTAAAGCGGGACAGCAAATGACCCACCCACAAATGCATTTATTGAAAAACCACCCGACGGGTGCTTGTGAACGTGCAATCACTTGAGAAATCACCCGACGGGTGCTTGTTACCAACGTGGAATCAGTGAAAAAAAAATACCCGACGGGTACCCTCTAGTCCTTTTGAGAGGCTATTATCATTCTCAGCGCGGCGATGATTATTAATGATCACACGATCAACTTTAATGATGTCAATTACAAAATCTAGAGAAACATGATCTAATTAGATCGCTACTGGTATCAGCTGAATCTTAAGCTTGATTCATATGATGTTTTCTGCTATTTCTCTGCCAGAAATGATTGAAATCTACAAGGAAAACTCAAGATGGGTCCACAATATATGCCAACTTGCAGTCCCCATTATTTACCAAAAAAAAAAAAAAACTTGGCAGTCCCCTTTCTGGTTTTTCATTTTTATGGGATCCACCTCCTCATATATAAAGATTCCCGGCCCTAATTATGAAGCGTTACAACACACGCATGTACAAAATAGATACATTAGCTGTTAGCTAGTCCTGTTTGTTAGTGGATTTGTTTCTCAAACAATTGACAAATGTTCGTTTATTCATATCTTGGGGTTAGACTGCAAGAATATACGTTCTTGTGAATCCCTTAGTCCTGCCGTTGATGACCTGCTTTCGACCTGGTTAGGAAGGTGATTAATCGAGGTGTGTGTATACTGACCCGAACACGACTGACAGTCCGAAGAAAAAAAAAAACTACATAAGCTATCCATTTATCCTCAAAGACATCACACATGACTTGATTACATTTTGCCTCTCTCTCTCTCTCTCTCTCTCTCTCTCTCTCTCTCTCTCTCTCCAATCCTCCTAGAAATTTCCCATCACCTTCCTCCTAGAAATTTCCCACCACCTTCTTTCATCAAATTAGAAGTCCCACCTGAATATAACTTCCACACCAAAACTGATGGTCCGTGTGTAACTGGAATCGTCTTTTCAAAGGAAGAAGTTTTCTGGGTAAAAAAATAGTGTCTTGTCTTCCTTATCATTCACGAGAGTCTGTTTCTTTCTTTATACATATAGATCAGTTGTAAACTTATTCATCAAAATAGACCAATTGAGTTGGGTTTGTCTCTATACGTCAACAGATCAGGTGGTGAACCAATTCAGCACGCAATTCGTCTCTCTCTCTCTCTCTCTCTCTCTCTCTCTCTCTCTCTCTCTCTCTCTCTCTCTGTTTTTTCCGAGAAAGTGAAGGAAAATGGAGGAGAATACAAAGTTGGTGAGTATCGGTTAATGGGTCTTGTCTTATGATTTTTCCTGAATACTATTTCATTGGATTCTCTGTTATACATATATACTTGTACGCCTAATTGATCAGGGAAATTCAGATGCTGTGAGCTTGTCTTGTGAGTTTGGCGAAATGGGTACTCAGAAAATCTCAGTTTCTGATCAAACAAACAGCTTACAATTCACCAACAGCAAGCCTGATAGCTTCACAGTGGATATGGATCGCCTTTCTCATCTCACTGATAAGGACAAAACTGCAAATTCAAGAATCACAGTACGTTTGTTCTTCCCCACTTTTTTGGTTTCATATCTTTACAATCTGCTTTATCACTCTGTTTGCTCTGTTTTTTTGGTTTTTTTGGTTCAAATTACTTTGATCGAGGGAAGAAGCTTGTACCGTAGAACGTTACGTATTTTTGTGTGCGTATGCTACACATACTTTTGATTGTTGTTACGCGTATTTTTTGGCTTGTTACGAAAAGGGTGTACTTTGAAAATAAATGGTATTGAATAGTTTTGGAGAATGGTATGCATGTTTTTGGTGCCTTTTACGAGTTTTTGTTTATTTTTATGTACGGTATATATATTGTTTAGCTCATTCGTTACGCATTTTTATGGTATCAACTACGTATTTTTTGGATGAAGTTACGAATAAGAGCGCACGGGAAACCCCATATTATTTACAAGTTTAATGTAATCAAACAAGGGAAATGAGATTCCGACCTAATACGATTACTTTTCACCCACTCTCCTTAGATTTTTCTCGTACTCACCTTTGATTCTCTGACCAGTATTAACAATTAAAAATCTTGAGAAAACCTTTGACTTTTCTATAATTACACACGTAAAGGTATTAATGAGACGATCTTGAGCCGCTATCCAAACACGAATACCTTTTTTCAAGATAATATTTTTGCGAAGAAAGTCTAAGATTTAGAATCGCGAATTTCTTGAGAAACGAAGTCATAGGCACGTAGGCTTGGGGCTAGACCGACTACACCAAGAGAACCCACATAAATTTCAAACAGTCAAAATGCTTTGTGACACGTTTTATAATGCAGTAAACACTTTTCTAATGTTGTTACAGATAGAGAGATATGTTAATTTATTTAGGGTGTGTTTGGCTTTTGGATAAAAAGATGCAGAGAAGCTTTTCAAGAAAAGGATCACTGCAAAGAGGAAACGAGAAGAAGATAAATCCATCAAGTCCTGCTAATGACCGAGACGCTAATATTGGATCATCGGCTTCGCCAAGAGGTAAACAGAACTATGAAAAGCTCGGACTAAATTAATTGTTCTTAAAGACATCATTTTTAGAAAAAAGTAGATTAAATATTCATCTTGACGAGAGGATTGAGAAAAGCATATCGGGCATAATTCTGTAAATTGTAGATTAATATCGTCAGTGGCAGACGCAAGATTGTTGCTGCGGGGGGATCAATTCATAGCAAATATACAGAAAAACTTAAAATGTACTGAAAATGTACTATTACTAGTAAGAAGCTTGAGGGGGTTTGCAGGGACCAAAACCCCCCTAGCACCCCCCAAGTCCGCCCCTGAATATTGTCAAGACGAATGACATACTTGGGATTCCCGTAATGACCCAAGTCACTACATCCCCGCAGTGACCTCAATTGTGGGTCCTCTGAAATTTTCATTAGGGATCGGAACCGTTCGTTTTTCAGGAATGTTGAGCAAGTTATGATTACAAAGACTTATAATCGGAAGCTGGGGGGCTGCTGCACAGCCAAGTGCTGTGCAGCGTGCTGTGCATCCATGGCACGGCCGCGCCGGCCACTTTCCGGCGATCCGAGACGTCCACCGGATACCTCTCGTTGAGTGCTATAAGTGTTTAAAAAATCAACTTGGTCGGATATTGTTAAGTGCCTAATCGGAACACAAATAGATTGAAATGAAATGGAACACAAATGTACATAAACACTGGATTCAAATCAATAAACCCATTTTTTTCAATCTATTTGTGTTCCGATTAGGTACTTAACGATATCCGATCAAGTTGATTTTTGGTACACTTATAGTACTCGACGAGGGCTATCCGGTGAACGTCTCGGATCGCCGAAACGTGGCCGGTGCGGCCACGCTTTGCGGCTGCACAGCACTTGGCTGTGCAGCACCCCCCCAGAGTCCCTTATAATCATCAGCGAGTAGACACACAATTGAGACAAATTTGTCTTACCGTTTATTCTCTGAATGATATTGACCATCAATTTTAGTAAAATAAATCGTATCCGACTATAAGGGTACCAATATCTAATTAATTTGATTTTTTACATGAATGGTCTACCTAACATTCCCAACAAACTGAACGGTTCCGATCCCAAATACAGATTATAGAAGACCCACAATTGAAGTCATTTCGGGATGTAGTGACTTGGGTCACTATGAGGACTCCAAATCCGGCGAATGACTACAAAAAAAACTTTACCTGAGTAACAAAAATGCAGTAAAGACAAATAAAGAGATGCTCAATAATTTATGGCAAACTTTAAAAATAAACAAACTACTGAAACTAGCAAACCAAGCCATCTAAAATAATTACTTTTGTTGTTGTACCAAACATAGATAGTGTCATCCGGTTTATAAGTGGCTTTTGTCTTCTCTTGAAATTTACTTTTTGAATTAAGCCGTTAAACAAACTTCACCCATCAAAGTGCACAATGTGATATTTATCCTAAAAGTAGGGTGAAAGTGAGTAATTATTCGGTGGTTTTGAGACAACGCCACGTGTTGTCCCGACTCCTTTCTCCACCGCAACGAAGTTTTCGGTGAAAGTTCTCTAATCAGGTGGGTGGGTGATTTTACTGTTATAGGCATTAGTTCAGATGTGATAATGATGCAGATGACAAACAAAAATTGAAACCAAAACACTTATTAATCATCATCAGTACACTGTACACTAGTTTCTTAGCAGTCTGTCTTGACTAAGATTAACTTCAATGAATGAATAGCATTAGTCATTTTCCAAAGTGGGGTCTACAACGACGTGCAAATAGGGTACTGGTGCACGGCCTTGGTGTGCGCATTCGAGCCGTTGATCTCTACAATCGACAATCAGGATAAGAGACTCTTCCCTGGAAGAGCTTTATTTAAATCCGGACCCTCAAAAACACTTTTGAAAGGTTAAGATGTGCACACTAGGGCCTCACACGAGAGAGCACACACCAGGATGCCCATTTCGACAAATTTCACGCTGTTTTGAATGATTTTCTATAGTTTTTTTTATTTATTTTGATTTTCTTCTATTTTAAATGCACAGTACAGTTTAGATAGGGACTAAAGAAAGAAACAATGGGAATTAATGTAATAATAATGGGAGTGAAAAAAGGGTTACCCACTTACCCCATGCTCCATAACTACCAGTATTACCAATTTTATTTTATCTGCAAAAGGTGGGGAGGATACATGTTTGTTGGGGACGATTAGGACAGGTTGGTGGCATATATAGGGCCAACTATGATACACCATTTGTTGTATAGCAGATTGTGTGGAACCCATCTCAAAATTCTACACGAATAATTGGAGCTCTTCAATTTGTTGAAAACATTGTTTCAAGGGTCTTTTCAAAAAAAAATTCAGTTCATTCAGATCTCGGTAAAAGCTTGATCGATTCATTCAATTTTTGCTCATGCGAATTCAACGACCGATTAAGCCCTCAGTGATATCCGAAAGAGCTGATTTTATACAGAGACTCTAAAAAATTGTTTTAAACAAATTGAAAGGCTGCGTGGGATCCCAAAGTGGGTCCGCATTGAGAGGCTGCTTAGTGTTTGATATGAGTCACATAGAATCCACAACACTCCATCCGTCCCAAAAAATTGGTCCACTACGATTCAAACGTGCATTTTTCGGATAAAAGAATAAAGTACTCACGTACATAATTTTTCTATTTTTTTACCAAACTAAAGATATCAATTAGTAGTTCTTTATGAAGAGAGATTATTTTTCATGGACTAAACTTTTTGGGGAGGAGGATTTAGAAATCAAGCCAAATATTCAACATTAGTCTGCAAAAACAGGGCCCAAAAGGGCACTGCAAATCTATTTTTTCCCTTTTTAGATGGGACTACAGATTGTTATTCCTTTTTGCAGCCACTCCATTGTTGAATGCATGTGCACTCTAGAGTTACAGGTACAAAGATTATGAAAAGCTAACATGCTAAATAATTTTGTATCCTTTTATCGAAATGCAGCTGCTTTAGCTGGGTCTAGCACGCCCGAAAAGCCAATGGTGGTGACGGTTGGGACCACAAATCAACCACTGAACAGCCCACAACTCCATCATCAGATCACCATAATGACCGGCAACATAGGCGGTGCCACCACGGGTGCCGAGGGAAGAAGCACCCCGAAGAGATCTGGTTTCCGGCGCACTCCTCCCTCGTGGACCGTCGATCCAAGGAGGGTCGTTTTATTCTTTGCCACCTTGTAAGTTGCCTACCTGCTCTTACCGGGGAAAAGAAGTTCTTTACCAACTAAAGTTGACATTTCTTAGTAGACATTTCTTAGTAGACATTTCTTAACAACAATACATTGAATAGGCATTTGGATAACATCCTCAAGAATCTCATAACGGAGCATCTAGAATAGGCTAGGCTCTAGCCTGTTAGGCATATTAGATAGCCGAAGTCCAATTTGATTTGGTTTGGGTGATTCTATTCGTAACCCGATTCTTGCTATATACAACCAGGTAAAAATAAATCAATGTTTAGACAAATATCCCTAATACATAAAGACCATCTTCGGGAGTTTAACTCCCGTATTTATCAAGTTATTTTGATAGTTAAAACCAGAAAAGTCCAGTGATTTTCGGGAGTTATGTCCCGAATGAGTTGATATCCGAAAACTGGTATACATTTCGGGAGTTAATATCCGAAGTTATTGACGTTCTTGGGATTTAATATCTAAAATTGGTCATATAGTAAGGGCACCTTTTGAAGTTCAAGAAATTTTTTTTGGATTGTATTTAGCAAAACGGAATTTGCCACCTCATATGGGTTGTATATAGCAAAAAAGGGAACGCAAATAGAATCACCCATTTGATTTTGACCAGCAGGCTAGACTATGACCCCGCGTTATACGTCCAATAACGTTCTTGACGGGAAACACATAACCAGCTGCATAGTTTCAAAAGTCATTAGGCAGTAGTCGCGCAAGGAAGGGCGCTATCAAAATCAAATGTTCTCTTCATCATGGAACGTTTCATCAAAGTCAACATTCATATTTTGCGCCACTTCTTTCTTTCAAGTCATATTTTTCAGTTTATCAGAGGCTTGCGTTTGTTTCGATTTAGAGATTTTAATTGTCGAAAGAACTTTGAAGTCATTACACATACAATTTATTTTGGTAAAGTAACACTTGACATAAAATACACCCGCTAACTAGTCCTTGTCTAGCCGACTAATCCAACCTAGCGGTGGACTAATCGTCCTGCCACCTAAAGGAACACCTAGTGGCTAGTACTGTAGTCGAGGTGGAGGACCACCGCCCAAGCACCTAGGCGCCGCCTTGGCCAACTTTTAGTACACTGGCTAACTATTAGAGAGTATATGTTATCAATCTCTATATTTCTCTCCCAGTTCCTTTTCCTCATTTACATGTTTTCCAAACGAATAGCTAAAATAAAAAGTTGTGTCGGAGCCCATAGAAGAATAATTGACTGGGAAAATTAAAACAGTAATTCAGATACACAAAATTGCAGAATCTTGTTGGAGATGCTCTAATAAAGATAGTATTAACACTTGAAAGAGCTGAAATTTTGATTCTATTGAGAGGTTATATGGGTTTTACTTGTCATTTCTGACAGGTCAAGCATGGGAACTCTGTTACTGATTTACTTCACTCTTTCCATGGGAAAACTAAGTGGAGATGACGATGCTGTGGACTGGTAATGAGGATAAGAAATGCTACGAACAAGAGGAAAACAGAAACAGTAGTGCTGCCTTGGAATTAGTAATGCTTGCAGCCTGAAGAAGAACATAGGAAAGGGACAGGCATTATAACCTGATTGTAATCCGAAAACCGTTTTCAGGAACTATGTGGCTTCCTTCAATAGGAATATCGCGACAAAAAGAAGGTATATGAGGAAGAAAAAGCAGCGCCGATCTTCAACTAGGATAAAGAAAGAAGGAATATTGAGACACTGAAAGGAGCCAATTTTCCATTAGGATAAAGAAAGAAGGAATATTGAGACACTGAAAGATTGAAAGATAGAGGCGAAATGGCCAAGGTAGATTGTTTCAAATACTTCAATATGATTTTGAAACGAAGACAAAGACATAGTACAGCATGACAAAGGTAGTGAATCTTCATGAATATATCAATGGAAGATGTCTCAAAAAACTGTCTTACCTTCCCTTCTTCTGCCTTTTTCTTTCTCCATGCCTTACATTTGGTGTGCTCTTTTAATATCCAACTCCAACTGCAGTTTTTGTTGTGTGCCCTTCGTCTGAGTTTAAGGAAAGGGCACAACAATGAGGCCTGCAAGAAACAAAGTAAAAGCATGTGCAAGTCACTTCCTGAGGACTGATAAAAATATGGGTTGAAATACCTAAACAAGGTAGAGAGTGCCCATAAGTTGAGGCCCGTATCAATGTGTCAACTTCAAAAAGCAGATTCAATGCATGGCTAGATATGATCACGGAGTGATATCTCAGATATGATGCTTTTAGTACCTTGAATTGTGATACAATTCCTTTTACTCTATAAGATAAGAAACAGGAAGCTGGGTTGATAAGTTATGCAGCGAGCCTAGCTTGGTTGAGTGCATGGAATCAAGATAACAGATTTCAGCGCACAAAAGACAGAAAAAACATATGGATTGGGATTAAACCCTGAACAAAAGCATTATCCAGGAGGAGGCATGTAACACACAAAGCCAAACTAAAAGAAATTAGGCCTTTGATCTCTTTCGAACAGTAAAAGAGTGGACCTCCAAGATAAGAGCAATGCGAAATATGACTGGGAAGTAAAAGGAGTTCTTTGCCAATGAACTACAACCACCAAACCCTTAAAAGGAATACAGCGAAATAGAAAGATTACGTCGCCCGAAAATGGCAACTATAGTACTAAAAACTTAAGCAGTGTCAGTAAGTTGCTCTTTGACTTATAAAAGCTCAAATTCCATAAGACTGCATGATGTGCTAACAAAAAACTCTCCTTCCAGAAGGGGAATTGGCTGAAAGCTCATGCTGATGTACTTTTCATCCTTGGGTAAGAGATTCTTAGATTGGGTACATCAAAAGCACAGTAACATAAGCCCCCATGTCTAACGTTAGCCATACAAGAAAAGTTGAACAAGAGTTAGACTCAGTTACAAAACACCACCACTGTGCAAATCACACACGTGAACATGGTTTTCTCACTGTTCAGGAACTTATTCAAAAGCAGGAAATACAAATCAAGCAGTAGAATCATATTAACTAGTGGACCCTGTTAGTTTAACAACGTCCATGCATCACGAGAAAGGGAATCCACTACTGCTGGAAATAGGTTAACAAAAGATCTCTGAACTCAATCTCTCTTCATCAGAAACACATCTTTCGTGCACTGTTTTCCTATTTCCTCATCCAGCATTTCTGGCAAAGGTTTACAATTTATAGCCATGGCAACCCACACCATTTAAGAAATGCCCAGCTAACTCCTAAAGCTAAGGGATGCTCTTAAGCCTCTCCTAATTCTGAAGGTTCTCTTTACGCTTTGGAGCAAGGTTATGTACTACCACCAACATTTTAAATCTATATGGAGTGCATAAGACACAACACCCAGACATATAGGTGTATATATGTATGCATGTACAGGGAAAGCGAGAGTTGACATTGAGTACCACATAGACAAGAAGATGCAAGCCGGCAACAAAATAAACAATCTCAAATAGGGATGCCATTGGCTACAATGAAGAGCAGTAAATGTCGGGATGGTTTGTAAGGGATGCATAGATCTTACTGTTCCAGACCTTTGCCACTTTCTTCATACTTTCAGTAACTCTTCTACGGGTGCAATTTTTTGCTACCGAATCAAGCATAGCTTGATCTGTCTTAGATTTTAATAAGCAACTTGACACAATTCACTAATTTAGTATCAAATACTGTAGATGCAAATTTGATTTCATAGCATAAAAAAAAATACCCAAAACATAGTTACAAGATGGAAAGCCTCAATTTGGGCACAAATTTATACACTTCACTAAATTGTAGAGTTAACAAAATACAAGTTGATCCACAGCTTTTCGCTTGATTTCACCTGAGGGACCAGTTATAAATGTTGCTGCTAGCTTGGCTCAAAACTATCTTCTTAATATCTGCAACCATGGGTCGAAACGGAGAGTAGCCCTCTTCCAGCAGCCACATGTCCATCCAAGCATGCCTGAGGAAAAGAACTTGCCATTTCTAGTACCGCTTTGAAATCCTTGGCATTGAACATTTGCTCTTCCGATCATGGTAGAGCCTCAATACAACTGCTGCTGTTTCTTCAATTGCCTTTCCTGTGACCTCTGCAACCACATTAACAATGTGACGGAGATTCATTAATCTGAGTACGGCAGTATCTACAAACTTCCATTACCATCTTTCTCATCCTCTAGTTCAATTCTAGGTGGGTGCTTGATATCAAGAGATCATGGATTAAGGACCTGTTTGTTTGTACGTATTGAAGTATTGAAGCATTGGATTGGACTACGAATCCAAAGTGGCCAATACCCGAAGTCTGGTTGGAATGCAATTAAGATCAGATCTTCATCACTGATACAGCACAAGAGGGTACTTTTTCCTTGGAGGATATGGTATTATTTATCCCCTTACTATATTAGTCCGGAAGCACTATTTATAATATACATCCAGTCAAACAAACTGGCCATAAAGGTAAAGAACATGCAAATGCATGAAACATCTAGTACTAACCAATTACAGGCCAGCTGGGATTATTTGCAAAAATCTTGCGAGCAAACTCCAATTCCTCTCTCACATGGTCCATCTCTGAATAGTTACTCCTCACTTCATCACTAAAGCCCAAGCTCTTAGCTCTAGCTCTTCTAATTGTTTGGAGGACAACCTGATTTATAGTCAAACCAAAAACTTTCTCTGGATCTACTTCAAAAAGCGTCTTTGGCAATCCTACACCCATCACAATTGGGACATTTGCCACTTTATATCCCTTGTGAGCCAAATAAGTTGACAGTGGTGTTTTTCCGGTACGAGAGACACCAGCAAGAATAATGTCCGCTTTGTGGAGGTTTTGAGGCAAGGCCCCATCATCTTGCTTTATGGTAAATTCAATAGCTTCGATCCGTTGGAAATATTCTTCAGTAAGATGGGAACTCCTGCCCGGGGCCCCCCGAGGGACGCCAGATGGCAAAACTCCTAGATGAGAAGCAACGGCCTCTGTAATAGGGCCAAGTATATCGGTGGATGGAACGCTCCATATCCTGCAAGCTTTTTTGGCAGCTTCAGCCAAGGAAGGATCAGCCAGCGTGTACACCAGCATTGCACCTTCTTTGGCCGCTTGCGTTATAATCTTCAATAGCCGTTCGGAATCATCAATCTGAGAAAAATGCTAGTTATTGCAGCAACCCAAATACGAGTTTTAAGGTTTTGACCATCTAAAATGAAAGTAGCCGATTTAAAGGGTTGTGATAAAGATTTAACATCCATTTTTTCTGTTTTGCAATTCGTTGGAAAAAAAATGTGATACAAGGTAATCCAAGATCATAGGGCTGTTTGATTGACGGGACTAAACATTGGGTTGGTTTACAGATCCTTCATTAAGTCACTTCCATCCCTCGAGGGCAACAGCTGATGGAAGGATAAAAAATCCGTTGGACAATTATTCCGCAAAACATGACACATACATAACTTGTGTGAGAGATGGCATTGCTAACCCTGTCACAACCCGTCCAACTTATCAAATATTGAAGGATCAGCCAGCGTGTACACCAGCAAAACAAGAGTCACCAGTAAAACATATGCCGAATTCTGACATAGGAACTATCTACAGTACCTAATATTTTTGCTGAAAACTCACATGGTATAAAAAACATGGTCACCTAATGCACCTAATGTTGTCTCTATAGCATTACAGGTTCCAGTGATTTGGATCGTGTTCACTTTTCTACCAAATGTATCTACTGGTGCTCCTTGTATATGACAAAACCATCTTAGTACGTTCTCCCCCTGCGACGCTACAGTACTCCTTCCACTTTACAAATGTCTTCATCTTTGTAATACTTTATGTTTCCGGTCTTACCAGGCATCCATTTATAGCATTATCACCTCAACTAACACTCCTTTTTTAATACATTGTTCCTTTGTTGTCCTGTTTTATAGAACTAATTTATCATAAATTACGCAATATGTCTCCTACCTCCCAACCATTGCACAAATAAACAATTTCTAGTAAAAACCTAAACTAGTCAATCACTCTATAATAACCTATGCCTCCACTTCATAACCATTACTGCTGACCACAGCGACACATACAGCAATTAAGCAAAATCATGGATTGTTCTCAAAGTCAAAACAATCTTAACATATTGATATAATAGGTGCCCAGGCAGATGCGATGTGTGTGAAGATTGTGTTATGCAAAAGATGGAAAGAGAAAATCTTGAATTGATCTGTATGAAATATGGGATATGGAAGTATAATAGAGGGGAAAAGATTTTGGGATGTCAGTTTTCTTTTCCTTATTATTGATAGTTTCTTTAGGTATAGATGGGTTTTTTTTTTCCCTCGGCAAAAGTCAATATTATTAGTTTTAGTTGGTAACGTTCGAGCAACACCAGTCAAATGCATGGGAATGCATGGGAGTATACGGTGCCTAGGGGTGACAACTCCACTTGCTTTTGGTATAGATAGTTAAAGGGTAGTACGGGGAAAAAAGTGTTAGCCGCAGTGGGTAACGTTCGAATACCTGTCAAATACATGGGAGTGCATAGTTCCTACTGGGCTACAACTCTACTTGCTTTTGATATAGATAGTTAAAAGTGTAGCATGGGGAAAAAGTGTTAGCCACCGTTCACAGAAAGAGTGTTCCATGTCTAATAGTAAGAGCAAAACCACTCATCTGTCAAATCCCATGGCAAAGCTAAAGTCTGACACCAAGAATGGCAAAACCATTTCCACCCATGCGCCAAACTCAATGCCAATGCAATTCTTTGACATCCAATTTGGTAATTGTGAAACTTGACTTGCCACATTATCAAAGCCATTTAATTGGCATCGAAAAATGAGTTGGGTTTAATTCGATGGTCTAACTTTAAGGAGATTAAATGTGCTAAAATGACATGATCCAGTGTGCCACATCTAATAGATTAATCTAGCCAAGGTAGAAGGAAAAGAAAAAGACATTGTTACCCCTGAAAACAAGTGGGTATTTACAGGACAGCCCCGATCAACCAAGCAATGATCAAACTGCCCCAACGCAGCGTTAACGGAGTGTTCAGCCGTCCACCCAGTTCCATCCGACACCATATATATCGACTTCGCCAACATCACCGCCTCACCCTCCTCCTCCTGCTCCTCACCACCACCCACGGCGTTTGCCGAAGGAGAATTCTGCCACGTGCCCTGCCCCGATTGATCTGAACGGCTGTCCTCCACCACCGTTGTCGCGGCACGGTGGGTTTGGCGGTCCAATTTCCGCCCGGATCGCACGGCGCGGGCCCTGGACCAGCGGTTCAGCTGGGCGCTGCCCTTGAGCTTCCGAAGCTGTGGTTCAGAGTGAGGGTCGGAGGTGGGTTGGAGTTTTTTGGGTTTCGAGTCTGGGACGGCGGAGGAGGGTGTGGTTGGGACGTTGGAGAGGCCTAGGGAGCTAGCGGCAAACATCTTGGATTTTTTCCTCTAAACTTTGAGCATCAATTTCCCTTCGCTGAACTGGAAATTTTGTGTTCGTAGAAAATGCTATAGAAACGGATTACGCATCTGTATGGGTTTGTTTGGAAAATTTTTTGTGTTTTCGGACCGAAGGGAAGGGCACAGGGGGAAAAAATTATAGACTTTTGGATTTCACATGAATGATCTAAATTATTCATTAATTTCAAAATAATCTTTCGAGTGTATAACTGCAAAAAAATCAGTTCAATGGAATATGTGTAACATCCAATGTTACCTTGAGCCAAAATCATTTTGAATGAAACTTGGGAAATTTGGATTAACTACTTACGCATATTGGATTGAGGTGACTTTTTGCGAAGTCACTTGCAAAATTGTTTTAAGATGAATGAAAGATTCGGATCACTCATATGAAATCCACAAGTGGATCCCAGAGGCGGTTGGTACATTTTCTGGACGTGGGGGTCGGTACCCCTCGACTTACCATTCTACTTTTAAGTAGAGCCGTCAAAAAAAATCTGGCCAACTATGAATCCGTACGTTCTAAATTGGATATGTAGATTAATGATTTGAACATGGATTAAAAAGTTAGAAAACCATGAGATACAGTTCGATCTACAAATTTTCCTTATGAAACCGTGGATTATCGTGCCAGACCGTGAGATATTTATAATAATAGGTAAAATTGTAATTATAAATAAAACACAAAAATAGAAATAATTACAATCATATCTCATATGTAAAAAGAGACCTGATTGTAGATGGAGATGGAGATCTAGTCGCCTGGGACGATTTTCGAGCTTCGTCTTTGCCGTTCGTCTAGGACTTCGACCTGAAACAAAAAAAAAAAAAAAAAAGTAAGGGGTTTTTCAGAAAAACGAACAGATGAGAGAAAGTTAGAGAAGATGAGTGAGAGAGGGACCTAGATCTCTTCTTCTTCCTCCTCAAACTAGGGTTTTCGCGTGTTCTTCGCTCAAACGATGTCGCCTCTCTTTCTCTCTCTCTCTCTCTCCTCTCTGGAAAAGAAGAAATGAGGGGAAAGGGGTGGATCTTTAGACTTTATATTGACCCGTTTGTGACAACCTGGTATCATTTTACCCGATCCACACGAGCCAGTGAACTAATTTTTACCCGTTTTGTGCCACAGTAGTTGGATTAGATCCAACGGCCAGCGTTTGAAGCCCTGATTTTCTTTATTTCCGGGAGCTTGGACCGGAAGTGTATTGTGTATATATATATACAATTCGGATCTGGTCCGAACTCCTTGAAATTAAGAAAATCTGAACTTTTGTTTTAGGCTGTTGGATGAGATCCAACGGCTGATGAGAGAGGAGAGAGAGAGAGAGAGAGGTGATTTGGCGAAGAGTGAAGTCTAGGGCTACAAATCGAAGCAAATCGGTTGAAGAAGAAGCTATACTACTGTTGAAATCAACGATCTACACAATTGAGGAGTTAGGGTTTTCATTCTCACTCCACCACGATCTACACAGTTGAGGAGTTATGGTTTTCTCGAAGGAAGAAATCAAGGACAACTGGTTTTTCTAAGGTTTTCTCTCTCTCTCTCTCTCTCTCTCTCTCTTCAGTATTGGTACGAACAAATATTGTTCTTCTTTTTTTGTGATGTGAACTACTATGTATGTCCCATGCCCAAAAGAAAAACTAATATTGACATATATATTTTGACTAGTTTTGGCTTGCAAGAAAATTCAAACACCTTCTTCTTCCATTTTCTGGGCAACCAAACAAAGCCAAGGTCTTAGAAATGTTACCGTTTTCCTCGTTTTTCAAGCAATGGTTGATTTTTTTTTCCCCATTTGTTAGTTTCGTCCTTATTTGTTCTTACCAATAATGAGGAGTTAGTATAATATGATCTATTCATTAGTTGATGTCCTTTTAGTTGATGTCCCCAAGAATCAACTTGTAACTCAACTTGTAATTGGAGAACCGCCGTTGTTATGAATCATTTAAGAATGGAAGGGTAACTTTGTACGTGCATTTAAGAATGGAAGGTGTAGAAGATATAGAAGATATAGAAGTAGTAGGATCTGCTAGTGATGGATACTATCACTAAGCTTGAATAGGGCCTAAGGCTAACAAACACAGCTATTGATGCATTCTATTAGTACCTTTGATACTATATTTCTTATATTTCTAGCTATGGCTTATAACTCAAGAAGAAACAGAATGAAATAACACCATCACTGAGGCTTGATTTGCTTGAATCGAGGATGATTAATACTTAAGCTCCTTTACTTCAGAGGTTGAAGCATTGAAGTTTGGCCTTTCTAACCCTTGAATTACATCAATGTGAAGTCAAGCAACAAGCAGCCAACAATAAACAAATTAATTTAATCATATCACATGGTATCTCGAAATGTTGGATGATCTCCTGTCTCTTTTGTAACTTTAGGTTAGTTATATTGGTATTAACACTAGCTCATGAAACATAAACAGTGCTAACGTTGCAAGAACTATGTTGAGTTTTCCTTCAGTGGTTAGAATGTAAATTGGGTGCTGAGAAAGACCATAGATTTGGAACCACAAGTATTTCATTAGAAAGGTTTCTACCATGCTTGCACTTTTAATTTCAATGTCTTAAAATGTTAAGGAAGCAGATTTTTGCGAATTATAGTCATATTTAATTGCTATGATTAAATTAAAATAAATCCAAAACTGAACTAGTCTCTCTAATTTGGAACCGCAAGTATTTCAAACTCTCATATTGACAGAACAACTTCTACAAGCAAATCAAAGAATACTTGTTTTTCAAGCACATTTTCCTTATACGATAATATTGAATCAAACCAAATGGTAAAATTTGAAATTTAAAATTTGAAATTTTAAGTTGGAACAAAAAAATTAACCCAACTTTTCAAATCGAACTAAATTGTAACTAAAGGGGGATCTAATCCAAATCGATCGACATGGAGAGTAAACAACAACGAAAACCCTACTTTTTTGAAATGAAACTGAAGCAACCTAACCCTAGTTTCATCTATACCGAAAGAGAGAGAGAGAGAGAAAGAGAGAGAGAGAGAGAGAGAGAGAGAGAGAGAGATGGCAAGTACGAAATCATGCGAGACAAAGAGAACCCTCGTTAGTTTCGATCTTCTTTCTTCAAACGTGTTAGAACGAAAACCCCAACTCTTCTTCCTTCCATCTGCTTCGATTTGTAGCCCAAATCGCCGAAATTGCCTCTCTCTCTCTCTCTCTCTCTCTCTCTCTCTCTCTCTCTCTCTCTCTCTCTTTTTTTTTGGAACGCGTGAAATGAAAAAAGAAAGGGGGTGTTTTGACTCGTTGACCTGACCCTTTTTAACCCGCATCTCCCCTCTTCTTTTATCAGCCGTTGGATCTCATCCCACGACCTAAAATGAAAGTTCGGATTTTCTTAATTTCAAGGAGTCCGGACCAGATCCGAATTTTGTATATATATATGCCTCTTTTGGTTGCATTTAGCGCTTATGGCCTGTAATTAGTAAATAAAAGCGAGACCGAAAAATGACTCAATGATTGGTTTGGAACCGGACCATAGAACTTTTGATCCTGACACGGATTGCATGCATTTTCTTAATTAAACTCATGGATCACTCTTCGGATTGATAAAAATCCAAACTCATCTTACTTTTATCCTCTCAACAATGAGCATGGGAGAGACTAGCAAGGAAGTCATGTTTTTGTAAAATTTCAATAAATGTGATAAATTAAATTGTGCTCTTAAATAAATCATTTATTTAAGGAAGAGTTAATTAGACATCCTGTATCAATAATATCATTATGATTCCATCCTACCAAGTTTGAATACTTATGATTACATCATATCTTTTAAATAATACCTAAAGGCCCTTTATCCATAATTAGAATACTTATGTTTATTATGTAAAATCATCGATGTGGTAAATCAATAAACCATATTCACTGTGTAAATAACCATCTTTTAAAGGACATGTGAATATGGGTGATTAATTTACAATTTTTTCACCACCAAAGTGGTAAAATAATAAATCATGTTCACTTTTATTTGACTTCCCTTTATGAATTTGGCTCGCATAGCGGCTCCCTTAAAAATTTTAACATTCTTTATATTTTCATCCAAAAAATCTTTACCCTATAGGCAAAGAATTTTAGGATGAAAACATAAACAATTTAGGATGGAAACATTCTTTATTTTTTCATCCCAAAAATCTCTACCCTATAGGCAAATATTTTTAGGATGAAAACATAAACAATTTCGGATGGAATTAGGATGAGAACGTTCTTTATGTTTTCATCCCAAAAATCTTTACCTTATAGGCAAAGAATTTTAGGATGAAAATATAAACAATTTAGGATGGAAACATTCTTATGTTTTCATCCCAAAAAACTTTACCTTATAGGCAAAAAAATTTAGGATGAAAACATAAACAATTAAGGATGAAATTTAGGATGGAAACATTCTTTATGTTTTCATCCAAAAAATCGTTACCCTATAGGCTAAGATTTTTAGAATTTAGGATGAAATTTATGATGGAGTTTAGGATGGAAACATAAAGAATTTAGGATGAAAACATAAAGAAAAATCATGGTTAAAATTTTTTAGGGAGCCGCATGCGCTGGCCAAATTGATAAAGGAAAGTTATATAATGGAATAGTGAATATGGTTTATTGTTTTTCACTTTGGAGAGAAAATGGTAAATTAATCAACTATGTTCACACGTCCTTTAAAAAATGGTTATCTACACAGTGAATATGGTTTATTATTTTACCACTTTGGTGATTTCAAATAATAAACATGATAAACATGGTTAAAACTTTTAACGGAGCCACATGCGCGGACCAAATTCATAAGGGGATAATGGTCCGATTATCTATTTTCAGGATGAAAACATAAGTATTCAAACTCTGTAGGATGGAATCATAATAATATTATTGATATAGGATGTCTAATTAAAATTTTCTTTCCCAAACCATCTCATCCCCTTACTATTTTTCTTACTTCAACTCAAAATTTGAATAAAAATCTCTCGAAATAAACTTCTCCTTAACTCAAATATATATCTATATTACAATATAGAGCGATTTTAATATTGAATCAAACTAAATGGTAAAATATTTTTTTGTCCCAACTTTTCAAATCGATTACATTTTATCCCCTCTCTGTCCACCATTTTCCTCCACCTAACCTAGCCCACCACAACCAAAATTTCAAACCACATTCTCTCTCTATCTTTTTCAAAATTCAAACTACCTTTCTCTCTCACTACCTCATTTCCTTCCCCTCTCGAAATTGAAATGAAAAAGAAAGGACCATAAAGAATTGACATGTGCACGAGTACAGTAAAATGGGTGTAGACACTAAAATTTTGGCACGATTTAATCACTGTCAAATTAATTGAGACAAATAAAATTGTCAATGATTGGATTAATTAAAGTCAAAGCTATTTTCAAAACCTTCAAATAAATTTGGGCCCACCATCTTACTTTTATGGGCTCAATCCATTTGAGATAGAGGTAAAGACATGTTTTTGTAAAAGTAAGATGGGATAATTATTTAGCCAAATGGGCATTTATTTACAAAAATAATTAGCTCAAATATTGATTCCATCCAAAAGAAAAAGGACCAACCTAAAAGGCCCTTTATCCATAATGAAATGGGTTATAGATTTGGGCCAACCCAAAGGTAAATAACCATCTTTTAAAGGACATGGGCCCAATCAAATTCTCCTTGGGTCAATAAAAGAATAATTCTAATATATATATTTATATATATTATGATTTCTTTAAAAATGACCTAAAATTAATTCTTATTTGGAAAGAAAAAAAAAAGATTTTCCAAATTAAGATCTCTCTCATTGAGCCTATAAATAGAGGCTCTTGTTATGAAGAAAGGACCCTTTTGATGGCATTCTACAAGAGCTCTCAAGCACTCAAGAATCCAAGCATTCATAAGTCATTCTCTCTCAAAGTTCTTAAGGATGAAATTTAGGATGGAAAAATCCCACACTCAACAACTTGAAACATAAAGAAAAGGATCATCAAGCACTCAAACTACGTGCCGCCAAATTTCTTCACAAGTTTCTACCTAAAATCACTCAACAAACCAAAACTCTTGAAGATTTTCAAAGATCAATCTCTTTTCGAAGGATTTCTTTGGAGTTCTTTCAAGTTTAAACCATTGTTCAAGCTTTGTTCTTCAGTTCATTCAACTCGAAGATTCAAAGAAAGTTAATGTTTGTGCGATTCAACAACAAGCATTTGAGCCGTTGGAAAGCCATCAATTTCGGAGATCGAATAAGAGGATTTTGTTCTTTTCTTGGTTGAAAGAGCATTTATTAGAGAATTGTACCCCTCGCATTCAATTCAAATCAATAATATTATTATTTTGTGCATCCTTTTTTTGTTCTTTATTGCAGGACACGAATTTGTGTGTTACAACGGGCATGTGCGTCGGCGTTCAGGCACGGGTACAAGCATGCACTAGTTGTACTATAAGACTGGGTTCTACTAAAATTTTGCAAGGTTATTTATTTCCTTCAAATTTACAATTATGCCACTAAAATTTATGTTTATATTTGGATTTGCTCATTGGAATACTTTATACAAAATGATTTGCTCATTGGAATACTTTATACCAAATGATGCTTTTACTGAAGTTTTGAGTAAATGTTGGAAATGCTAACTTCAACACAGGTTGGCATTGGAGTATTTTTTTCTCCTATATAACTATATGAATACCCTACTTTACCTTTTTATTTTAATTTTTACATAGTAATGTGTATATGGTGTATAGATATAGATATCTAAAACCTCTAATTTTAGATGGTTGTTTCCTTATTAAGAATCCTTAATTATATGCAGAGAGAGAGAGAGAGAGAGAGAGAGAGAGAGAGAGCAATAGGGATTTTTAGAGGTCATAGTGGAGAAGAAGGAAAATATAATAGAAGGAACAAACAACAATGACAAAAGCACATATAAACATTGCTCTCCTATATATCTGCTTTCTCTTTAGAATCCAAACTTAGGGTTTACTTAGGGATAGGGCTGCCGCCACCGCCACTTCCTCCACCCTACCCCACCCCTTTCTCCTTCTCTCGCCGGCATTCCCATCTCCTCTATCCATACCTCTCCGAACCCCACCCTCTCTAGCCTCCACCACATCTTCCTTCTCTGTCTCTTTTTCTGACCACGGATCCAATCCACCCTCATTCTTTTCGGCCATATATCTATGGTTAGTTGGTGTAGGAGTGAAGCAAGATGGTTCAGTCGACCACCACCAGTGAATAAGCAGTCAGATCCGGCGTTGTGACTCTCCGGCGACATCCCTACCGACTGGTTTTTTCCTCTTTTGTTTATTTTTTGCATGTCGATGCTTTAGGGGTTGTAGCTTCTCCGTTTATGAGATTTCCATTCTCCATGTGAAACCTTTTCAACCCGTTGTGGGATTATCCCTACCCGTTGAGAGTGATTTTTCACACTCAATGTATTCCTTCCCAATCCTAATGAATAACCTTAAAAGTTGTGGATTGTTTTTCCCAACAAAGAGCTCAGGTTGTGGGTTTGTAGCCCTTAGGGAAAAAAATTGGGTGCCGAGCGGCAATCTTGGTCGTCCAAACACTTTTGGATGGCCGAGATTGCCCCTTGGGCACCACGCAGGATGGTGCCCGCTCGACACTGAAAAATCTCTCGCCCTTTAGGCACATTGTGAGTATTCAAAAAACAATGATAAAAGTACAAATGTTCTCAACGTTGGTGTGCGCAACGTGCACAACCGTGCTGTGTAAGGTGTCGTGCATCCCTCGGCCGTCCGATCGTGTTTTGAACGGCTCGGATGTGCTTTTATTTTTACCGGTAAAGATAAATCAAAATTAAATCAAAATTGCCGAACGCATCCGGACCGTCCAATTCGTAGGAGGTTTTGTTCGACTTTTTTTTTTTGTGATAAATTTACCTTATATTCAGGTGTTTTTTTGGACAACTTCTGATAATTTTTTCTAATCTCATGCATAGATGTGGCTTCTCTAAAAAATAATATTTGTGAAGAATATGATAAATTTGATCAATTTGGAATTATTTCAGTTAAATCTCAAAAGCAATTGGATCGAGCTCAAAATCAAGGTTTGTTGGACAATATTTTTACTACTAGTTTACGATACATTTTTCATATTTAATTTGTGAAGAAATCATCATAATTATTCCAGTTTTTGCTAAGTGAACATAATTTCTGATAACTAAATTATTTTCCCTATTTCTTTTATACAATTTGGAAATAAGAGGAAAAACAATGTATCGATTTAAAAGAATTGCTATCTTAGTTATTTAGAGAAAATTATTTTCCATTATTATTCTTTTTGCACAATAAATGAAGAGCGAACTCGTTGGATCTCTATACTAGATCATGATAAGTATTTATCAGTTGTAGTTAGAGAGATTTGGATTCCAATCAAATGCATGTGAGTAAATGGTGTCTACCACTGGACTACCACTCTACTTGCACCATAGTATTAGCTTTACAAATACAATTTAAATAGATGGAGAACAACAATTTCCATAAATAAATAAATAAATAATTCTATTTGAGATGAGAGATCACACGTGCCAAAAATCCTCATTCCTTTTTGAGAGGACACAAAATCTTAAATATGTTCAGTAACTCGAAATTGTGAAACATAGCAATAAGGAAATTTCTCCTTCTTCTTTATCATCTCGTGATATACGAAATAGGAACTCTATCTCATTCAAGCAAGTTAGTAAGCCGCTGGATTCTATTACTCGTTTGGGCGTTAAATTTAGAGGGGGGAAGAATTTAACCTTAAAGAAGCTTGTTGAAATGGAGGAAGAGGTTAATGCTGATAGGGAGTCTTCGGTTCTTGACAATTTGGACGATGATGCCTGATATTTTGAAGACTTGGATGACGGTTCTTCACTCTCTTTGGAGTTTTAATCAATGGTGGCTCTTTTGATTTCTTTGTTCAATTTTGGGGTTTAGTGATCTTTCTGTCTATTTTGTTGTTTTGGTCTTCGATTTCTAGTAGGGATGCTTCGGCTAGGTTTGATTGTTGATGTTTCTCAGTGGTGTTTCTTTGGCTGTTTTGGTTTAGGGTTTTGGTTTTTTAGTGGACGTCTTGCCTTCCTTTTTTCTGAATCTCGGGTGGCGTTTTGCAGGTGTGGTGTGCCTTTGGTCCTTTTAATCTTTGTATCCTTTTCAAAGATTAATCTCTTTCTTCTATTTATCGGGAAAAAAAAAACATGAAATTGTGCAGTTTGGCAGGAAATCCAAAAAGAATATCTTGAATATGTTCATTAACATGTCTTTTATTTTTTTGTACTTTCATGTTGAATTTAGTTAGACCTTACTATTCCTATAGGTTTCAACTTATAATGTGAAATAAGCATGTATGCTCAAGATGCAAGTAATGCACAACTAAAACCTTCGCACACCACTAAAATTGATATAATTAACTTTGAGATTTTTCAATGATATGGGCCAAAATTAAACATACACATTATATAAATCAATGTATACGACTAAACATTACAATGACTCACACTTCATGCTATTCATCTGAAATCTAGATGAAAAATCAACAGTCTTTTCGCGTCTTAAGACGCTTAACAATTCATCTTCAAGTTTTTGAAGAAACGATAGTATAAAATTATGGCCATTTTGCACTAAATCTCACTATGTAACTATATACCTAAAAATCTAATTTTGGTTGCAAAAATAAACTAGTCGCAGTTGGCTTAATTTAGTTCAGACAAGAAACCTAGGTAGTCCTATTTTGTGACCAAATCTCTTGACATCCTCTTGGACCTGCTTTCTGAATTCACCAAAGCTAAACTGTTTATAAACTGAAGGCTCAACACAACTCTGTATGATAGTGTCATATGATGGACAGAAGAAATATGCTGTAGAGAACCTCTCCGCGAGCTTGTTGGTCACAACCCGGTGCTCAACACTCCTATAGTCCCCATTGCTCCATGCCTGCATCACAAAGTATATACAAAAACGAACAATGACTGATAGCAAAAGCATGATGAACGTATTGGTCGATACTTAAAACATTGATCATAATTTTAACCTGTCCAAACAAACCTGGTCATAAAACCAAAAAATATTACCTGAAATAAGTCGCCGATGTTGATGATCAGAGCCTCTTGATTCGGTTTAACAGCAATCCATTTCCCATCTTTGACTAATTGCAGTCCTCCAATTTCATCTTGATGCAATATCGTGAGGAAATCGCTATCGGTGTGTGGCATCAACCCGAAGACCCCAGGAGATATTGGACATGGTGGGTATCTGTTCATTCGGAGATAACAGGAACTGGGCAAACAATTTTCTTTGAAAAAGGTGGAGTTGTGACCTATTTTCTCTGCCAAAATTTCAGCAAGCTTTTGTGCTAGGTCTGAAACTGCTGTGGTGAACTGTTCCATTGTTGAGCTGATAATACAATACTCCAAAGAAAGTTATCAGTTTGGTACTTTGGTGAAAACCCAAAATATCTAACACAAAACAACTAACATTACAAAAAGCATGTCAACATTGTCAAGAGAAAAAAATAATGCAGGAAATAGCACATTTTTTTAATTGTTTATGGTATTGGGATGGTTTTTGTCAGTTGGTATGTTGAAAATTGACGTGTGAAAGTTTGCAAGTAGTGGCATCATTAGGGTCAAATACAATGTCACCTACCAATGAAGAATCCAGTTAAAGTGAAAGTGTGTAATCTATACTAAGCTAAGTATATTTTACTAAAACCCAAAGGGGTTGTCGTGGTGGTTGATTGACTTAATTAGCCAGCGAGACTTACCATTCTCAAAGTGGTACGGTCAATTTCCCTCTATAAACATATATAATATAATATGAGGGTTTTTTCTTGAGAAGAATTAAAATTATAGACGCTCTGTACGCCACCCTAAAGTCATTAAAAAGAAAAGTAATATACCTAGCTGGGTGCAATGTGGGAGTATATAAATTGATAAGTGCTTAATTGTGTCCAATAAGCTTTTGATGTGTTTGTAGCATTATGAATGGTTAGACATAAAGTGCAAAAGGGACCTTTAGGAGTGATTCAGAAGGCCAGAACCTCTCAGCATCGGTTATTCGGACAACGGTCATGGTCGTCCAGACAACCCAAGTGTATCATAAAAGGTGGAACTTGCAGTCTACTTCACGGACCATTGATCTCGTCCGAACGACCCAAGCCCTGATTCAAGTGTTTTTACAACTTTTAAGGTTTTCAAAAAGTTAAAATCGTTTTTACACTTTTCAGTCCCTCATGGGTGAGCACTTTCGAACCAACTTTGGTAATCGAAATTGTTCACTTTTTGAAACTCATCGAGACCATTAGTGCTGTGAAAAATTATTATTTTCACAATATAATTTTTTTGAAAACCTAGCCAATAACATCCGATTAACATAATTTGGACCAGATTTGACATTTGACATTCTGAATAAACTACTAGTATTTAAACCGAAAGTGAATATTTTGATCATTAAAAATAGTCCAAAGTGTCGGAGAGGATCCCTGTAGGTTCAAGTCGTTAAGTCATAGAAATGGACCTCTTGACCAGCACACGGTCCTTAGAGCATGACTCTCTAAAAATGTTGGTTTTATAATAAAAAGTGTTAAAAGTAGGATGTTGCGAAAGATGTACATTTGACATTTGCAGGGATTTTGTTTAGGATAAAGATACATGTACAGATTCAAAGGGACCGAAATTATACCGATCGCGTTCGGGGACCCACTTTTGGGTCACACGAGTGATCCGAACCGTTCATTGTTCTTAAAAATAATTTCCGAGGGGTCCCACAAAATTTCAGCTCAATCGGACGGTTGGAAGTGCTCGAACCAAACTCTCACCGTTTGAATCAAAATGTTTTTGATTCAAACGGTGAGAGTTTGGTCCGAGCACTTCCAACCGTCCGATTAAGCTGAAATTTTTTGGGGGCCCTCGGAAAAATGTTTTAAAAACAATTAACGGTTCGGATCACTCGTGTGGGACCCAAAAGTGGGTCCCCAAATGCGATCGGTACAATTTCGTCGGTACAATTTCGGTCCCTTTGAATCGGTGCACCTAGCAGCGTCCTTTTGTTTAAGTAACCAAAATAAAATAAAAAAGGAATTTATTGAAGTTGGACCCATGGGTCTCAACTTCTTTCTCTTGTGCTTTTTGTTGTTTTCGTCAAAGGGTCACTCTCTCTCTCTCTCTTTTCCCTTAAATGGGACCCACACACGAAAATAAAAAAATAAAAAAACACTACTATCCGAGTCATAGGTACATAAGTTCCTAGAATGCCCTACATAATGGAGAGAGAAAATGAGATCACTAAAGTGCTCTAATGGAGAAAAAGGTACTTTTTTGTTGTTAGTTGACTTAGTCAACCAAAATATTGACACTAAATGAGCAAAAAAAAAACATTCAAATGCAGATGTTCTAAAGTTTTGGGGTCAAACTGTCCGGCAAGGAAAAATTATTCATTGCTTGTGGGGCACGGGAAATTCAATACAAAGTGTATGAACTACGAACCACACCACAAGATGTGATGGAAAAGGAGCCTAAGAAACCACATGGCGGTGCGGCTGATGCCCTAGGGCTCCAAACAAAAATCCGAGCCACGCAAATGAGCTGAAGCCTTTTTTTGAGTAGGCGTTAAGATTAGAGAGCTCGGCTTGTTTACAACATAAACCTAAAAAACTCGAGTCAAACAAACCTAAAACCGCTCAATTATAAAACAAGTAGAGCCAAGCATCAAGCTGCTCGCCAGCAACTAGCAGTCGTCCCCGAGACAACTGGTGCGATTTTTGAAATACAAGGTGTCAAATCATCTGTGAACAAGCACTCGTCTAGCCAGTAGACAGACTTTCAAGTTGCAGCTCATCCAACAATTGGCCTTCACGTGAGGTTGACGTAATTCAGGCCAGAGAGAGAGAGAGAGAGAGGGGAGCATGCATAAAAATGCACTTACGTGAAGGTGCTGTAAGGGTGTCAATTTCCCAAGTGGGTGTGTGTAGCAGCTGTGGCAGCAGCTGGGCCAAGGGAGTGCATGTTTCTTGGTACTGTCGAACTATAATAAGATAAGAAACTTGAAAAGCAAATTTGAGGTACACCTCAAACGAGGGAGAACTTGACACGTATGAGCTTTTCATAACAACTGTAACAAACACGATAGTACTGGACTATCACAAGATGCTGCTATGACACTTGCTAGCTGTGTGTGTCTCCTAACATTACCATGTGATGCAAAAGCCAGACAAATCTGTCTTTATTTGTTCTTTTGACAATCGGATGTCTAGGCCAGCTTGCGCTCATCTCGATTAATTTCAGGCCATCTCGAGTAATTTCGGGACCTTGGAGGTAACGAATCAAGATAACTTCCGATAGCCCTAAGATTATACTAGCAAGGAGAATCAAACTAAGAACTGGGAGCAAAATCCTAACTCTCTCTCTTTCCCAACATTCATTCATCTAGTCTCAACAAATTAACCCAAATCAAGATTTGCATATTTGAGTTTTAACTCATGGGTATCTAGATAGGAAACGGTATTGGTGATACAATCATATAATCATTTTGACATATGCCCTGATAGTATCTATTAGCTCATCAGTAATGGATTGCCAGCATCGAAAGCTCAAAATCTAATTACGTAATACTAACTCCCCTTCCGTTCTAAATTGTTGGTCACTTTTGAAAACTTCAACTTTTTAAGCAGACATGTAATAAGTGCATTTAATAAATACATTCATATTAAACAGATTCATTACTTTCTAACAATACCTTTATATTTCAATTTTTGAATGAAATGATCATTGTTGATAAAGGGTTATTATAGAAGATTGAATACATCTTGATTTGACTTTTCAAAAAACAGTAACAATTTGGAACATCCCAAAATAGTATAAGAGAAACAATTTAAAATGGATGGAGTAAAAGTTTGTACAATAATTTTAATATTTTGAAAAGATGTAAACAGTTAATATGGAATAATTTTGTCTATGTTGAGGTGAAATGGCTTGGAGGAAAAAATTATATCACTCTTTAATCTATTTGCTAGTGGTACTCATGAGGTCAAATGAGCTTGATAATTGTTCAAGAACCAAGATGAACATATATACTAAAATGTTCAATCTAATGGCTTCCAAATTAAAACTGTCATATCTACCAGAGATTGAAAAAATAAAAAAAATTTGCCAGAAACATCAAATTGTTAGTTGGTGAATGATAAGCATTGGTCTTTCTATTGACACTCGATTGATAATAAGACGACTCTTTGAACAGTAAGAGTTTAGTTTTATTGGTAAAAATACACTTTTACTCTTCAAAAAAATTATCTTACTTTAAATTTTTACCGGTCAATGTTGAGATGATTTTAGAATTTTCAATCAGAAAGTTATAGTAGGGGTAAAACAACAGTAGTTGATTGTACATGAAATAAATCCCCATTTATTTCAACCGGTAGGTCCACTTGAATTGGTTAATGTACATTTTTTTTTTTTTACTACAATTTCCATGTCATATCAAACTGTCAAAAATCAGATTCCAAACTTAGAAAGGATGAATCTTTTCTTACCAAATTTGAGTTGTTTGAATTTATTGTCTCCCTAATGCCTTACAACATAGTTTCCATTTCAACTACTTCGGTCATAATCTATATTATATAATACTCCTATTTTGGGAGAATTCTCTGGATGCAACAATTGACATAATTTCAAAAAACACTTATGTTTTAGCTGTTTTCAAATCTAATTGGTCCAAAATAATAAGATGACTTAGAATTTCAAACCACATTTTAGTAAGAGAAGGACCAAAGCTATTTACCTACGTATGACACATCTATCTCTTGAAAAAATCTTCTTCCTTTTTTCTATTTTTTGTAATAATATATGTGTATAGCATAGGTTGATGTTAGTGAGACATGGACACATGGTACAGCCCACGAAAAGAAAACGTGAAAATGTAAATGAAAGTGTATCCGACGGGTGAGATCCACCCGATACAGGTGGATCTCATCCGTCGAATGCACTTTCATGTCATGCATTTTTATAGTTTTCTTTTCATGGACTAAACACTTTCCCGATGTTAGTTCTTATATTCATCAAATAAATCTTGGAACACGTGAAGGGGCTCCAGGCTAGAAAAATACCCCGTCCAAATCATTTTAAATGAGTAACAATCCAAGAATTTAGATGAAAATAAGTGAACGTGTAGAAGTATAACAAGGGCTCGAAGTCTCGAACTTCTACCCAAATAAAAATAAAAAAGAGAAGACTTAGTCCATAGAACAAAGATACAAGAACAAATCCTTAGCGCCAACCCAGACAAAAAAAACATTAACAATGACTATGGTTTCTCACCCAGACAAAAAACATTAACAATGAATATGGTGTCTTATGCGTGGCATGATCTATGCTAGGTTCTCTGCAGGTGAGAAGTTTGAGGCCTTACTATCAAGGTTTTAAAAATCCACCGATACAAAAACTCCGATACGGTACTATAACGGTTTTTGAGCTTTTTGATACCGTTACATGCTGATGGTGGGATAAAAAATCGGTTCACGGACGTTGAGGCCTATACTATCGGTCCGTTTCCGAATCACTACTGTTACAGTTAATACTCAACCATTATGAGTGATTTAGGCACTTTTTTGGGGTAATAAATGACATTAAAATAATTTATGGCGTATTATTCGATACTCCTGATATCGTTACATGACAACTATTAACGTTACGTCTCCTGAAACTGTTATTTAAAACTTTGCTTACTATGTCATATGCTTACCTATTATAGTGATGAAGAAGGTACTACAATACACACCCCATACAAAAAGCAGGTAAAGTAATTAAGTTTTGTTAAGTATTACCTGAGAGTACTGGTGATACCACCCAAGCCAGAAACATCAGCCAAAGGAACATGAAATGCTTCAGACCAAGATACCTGGCCAAGGCAGGTAGCCGAAGGAGTACCCCACCGGTAACAACCCACTGAGAAATTCAAACCCTCGTCGTTAACCTTCTCGCGAAACGGCCTCTTGAACGCCTTCACCTGCTCACATCTCATTTGCTCAAGAATCTCCCGAGGAATCCCATGGTTCACAACTTGGAAAAACCCCCATTCCTTGGATGCCGCGGCTATCTCTCTCTTGCAATCTTCTCTCTCCGCTTCCCCGCGGTTTAACCGGCTAAGGTCGATCACCGGTAGCTCGCGCTCCTCTATGACCTCGAGGACACGGCTATAGGAGGTTTGCTTTTCGTTGATATTGGAATCGTCGAAGAGAGCTTTGTAAGTGGCTTGGAATGGTGGTTCTGGTGATTCCATGTCCAGATGCTGGAAATGAAGAAGACTTGAGCAATGAGAAGAAGAGAGTACTGGAAGATTTAAATAAGGACTTTTTTTTTTTTTTTTTTTGTGTTTTTCTAGGAGAATATTGTCGGGAGGTCGAGGTTTGGTATGGAAAATATGAGGGAAGAGGATTTAGGTGGGAGAATAAATAAAAAGGGGTTTTTTTTTTTATAGTGTAGGGGTGTTTTGGGGTGTTTGTGTGAAACATAGAAAGAATGGGAAAACCTGTTTCGGCATGTTTCTTCTTTGTTTCGTCGGCGATGAAAACGTTGCTGTGTCTCCTTTTCAACGTTTGTGGACTTTGAAGACAAATGTTTGTTGGATGTCTTTAATGTGTCGCGAGAGAGAGAGAAAGTTAAAAAAATATAGAGACAAAGGAACACGGGTGTGTTGTGCAGATCCCAGCCATTCGAGTAATCGGATGGACGAGTGAGATTTTATCTCAACTATTTTGCATCTGAGTTGTTAATTACCGGGCGTGATGAGATGAAATTTCAGCCATCCATCCAAGTAATTTACGGTCGAGATGTGCACAGAGAGAGAGAGAGAGAGAGAGAGAGAGGTACTTGGGCCTAAGGCCCGGATTCCTAATGGACTCTATTAGAGGGGTTACGTCATATGCAAAGAGGTAAACCCAAAAGGCGCACACTTCATATGGTGACCAATTTTTTTCTGCGTAGGTCCGAAAAAGTATTAAGCCTTTTTTTTTTTTATATATATATATGAATTTACTTTTTTTCTTTCAAATGAATAAAATTATATATAAAACAAACACTAAAGACAAGTGGCAGAAATCAGTAGAAATGAGAGGAAATTTCTAGAAAGAGAGAGAGTTAGAGAGAAAGTGGGCGGCGGCCCTCCCATGGATTTCATCCATGGCGGCCGTTCCATCCCTCCTTCCCCTCCGCACCGCTTCCACCCGCCTCCCCGATCTTCTCTCCGGCTTCCCGATCTACCCTATGGCTGCGCTTCCTCGGGGTTCAAAGACTCTCCGTGGCGGAGGATCCTCTCCGTTCCAGTATGGGTGACTATGCTCGATTTTTGGACCAAGAGGGAGCCGGATCTGGGGTTTCCAAATGCGGACTCTTGACAATGAAGGCTGTGGCGGCAGTGGGTGACAGCTTCGGCATTTTTTATTTTTTGCACTTTTTTATTTTTTGTTAGTTTTGTTAGTGGTTTTTGACCGGTGGTTTTGAGGGCAGGTGGTTTTGTTTTGGTTATTTTTGTTTACCGGTTTTGCGGCGGTGGTTTTGATTAATAATATTCTTCTACCTGTTTTACCGAAGGAAAAAAAAAACTAAAGACAAATTTTGAAGTGAATTTGTTAAAAAAACGGGGAATTTCTAACTCCACTGATCCAAGCCATTGATGGTAAAGGGCTATCAGTTAGATCATTTGTGTAAAAAATGGATTGATCTAGCTAGCTAGACGAATAAAAAATTTGACGATTTACGCACTACCAATATCCGATTAGAATTAATGCATAAATAATATGTGCAACGAGTCTTACAAATTGAATTATTCAAATATGCATAATGCAAATGAAAACAGAAAGTTAATCCAACATTTTTTTGATCGGCAAAGTGGCATAGCTACAGCTATGTTCCATTTGTAATGGACCTTACATTTCCAGATCATAGATCTATTATAAGCCACACCATTTGCATATCAAATCTATATAACTTTTTTGGTTGGAGTTTGTTCAAGGTATTAAAAAGTCTTCTCCAAGAACTTGCGTAAATAACACTTTCGCCCCTGCACTTCACATTAGATGTTATTTTGAACCGTTTACTTTCAATTTAAACATTTTAACCTTCTTAATTTATGTCAACTCGCAATTACCCCCCCTTCAGTGAATAAAACCGGTAAATTCATTACGAAAATTCGTTGCATAATTTCCATGTGACCAAATTAAGAGATAACTGTTGGTTTCGAATAAACCATTGCGGAAAGATACGGTTTCAAAAATTGTCTCAGATCTACTTCTTACATACACGTAAAGTTTCATAAGGAAGGGTTATGGTTTTACCTTTCATTACAAAAATTCATAACTGTTGGTAAATTCATTACGAAAATTCGTCTCATAATTTGCATGTGACCAAATTAAGAGCATAACTGTTGCTTTTGAATAAACCATTGCGGAAAGATACGGTTTCAAAAATTGTCTCAGATCTACTTCTTAATTACATACACATAAAGTTTCATAAGGAAGGGTTATGGTTTTACCTTTCTAGTTCAAAGAACTGACGCCTCCTTGCACACCAAAGATCTTCAATCCTATGGCCCAAGAGAACAATAGCCAAACCGGTTTGGGGGAACCGTAGAATTTTTCCTTCCTCTTTCTTCTCTCAACTCTCTCTATACACTTTTTTGTTGTGACTCTTTCCAAGAGAGATAGAGATTGATATATATATATATATATATAGGGGCGAGGATTTCTTGGCCAACAATTTAACTTTAAATAAATTTAATGCTATCTCTAATTATTGGGCCATGATTGGGACTTATGGGCTTTTTTACTACTAGCTAAAATTGGGCTTATCCTCCCTCATCTCTATGAGTGGTGGCCCAATTAAACTGCAATTAATTCAAGGGATAAGCACAGGCCGGTCCAGTTTTTTGGCCCTGTGCAGTGTGCACGACCAGCTCCACCTTTTTTCGAGAAAAAGTACTACCCACTAGTTTTGGACCCAATGCACGCCCTTCCTGACTTCCCACAGCATGTCCAACATATTCTCTCTCTCTCTCTCTCTCTCTCTCTCTCTCTCTCTCTCTCTCTCTCTCTCTCTCTCCCCCCCCCTACGGTACCCTATGAAAGTGCCTAAATCTAAACCCCTACGGTACCCTAATGAAAGTGCCTAAACCCTCAAAACCATATGAAAGTGCATAAACTTGTAAAACCCTATGAAACCGTATGATACCCTAAGTGTCTAAACCCAAAAAAAAAAAATGACTAACCTTAATGGTAATTAAAAAAGAGTGATTGACCTTAATAGTAATAAATATTTATTTTCTTACCTTAATGGTAATTTATTCTTAATTCAACTATGTAATTATGTCTGAACTCTAGGCCTTATGAATTAATATATAATTTCCCGTTAAATGTTAGTACCATAGTATCAAACCACTTCACCATGCAATGTCCATAAACATCAATTGATCATAATAAAATATTGTCAAACCAAAACATGTTTATAGTTTGATTCCATTGAATACTAGTTCACTCACTTTTCGTCTAGAAAAATATTCTAACGAACTTTTCATTAAAATGAGTAGAACTGGATTCCAAAAACTAATCCAGCACTAACTCAAAAGGACATTACACTCTATAATAAAATCGAGAGTGAATTCCATTTTGAAACTAATGTTCTCACGGTCCTAATATAAGTCACCCAACTCACCAAGCTGTTGATCAAGTAAGACCTCATTCATTGGATAATCAAAGTGACATAGGATAGAAACTTGAGTTCATTAATTTTCTCATGATTGAGGGTGAATTACAATTAATTAGCATAATAAGATTCACGCTTAGTATGACACTCATTAAAAAATAGTGTGACTCTTATGATGGTCCTTCAATTTATTTCGAATGCATCAACATATTAACTTGAAGTCTTTCACTTTAATAATTAAGATGAATTATTCTGTCTTATTGAAGTTAATCATGTTGCAGTTGGCTTGATAGATAGTCTACTTCTAACAGCAACTGTGAATAATTTAAACTACAAGCAATTATGATTCATATCTCTAATATGAAAATCACATTCACACAAATAAATCATATTCAATGTAATTTAGGACTTTTGTATTTATCTCATGAACTAATAATATTCGTCTCATGAACTATATCTATTGTACGAATACATTTTATAATAATAAAGTGAAACTCTAACTATTAACCCAAAATAACAAATTTATTAGTTTTGAGGTCATTAATCCCACAGTATCTGCCTTCGTTCAACCGTTTCCTCTTCACACCCACTCGTTATTTCCTTGAAACAATACAGTAATGGCATCAAGGTCGTTTTTAATCTTAATTTATGGGTATTAAAATCTTTCTAAATTTTTTTGCTTCACACTTTATACTCTTAATTAGGTCACGTAATGGTTGTATTAATAGAAGAGGTACATTGCACACGTTGTAAAGTTTTACCATCGAAAATTGAAACTATTCGAGATTGGCAGCTCTATTAAAGTTTGTTTTAGATCTATTTGCCTGATTGTAAAACTTGTTATTAAGTTTTTAAGTGAGTACGATATGCGGATCCGGAGTGGGTGCTACGTGGTAAGTGTTGTGCGTCATGTTGTATGGCAAAATTACGTAGTTTGCTTGATTTTTGGGGACAGAGGGGAGGTGCTGCGCAGTGTGCGGCTGCGCCAGTCTCGATTCGATGATCAGAGACGTCTATTGCGTAGAACTCGTCGAGTACTACAAGTTTACCAAAAATCAACTCGATCGGATATTGTTAAGAGTGTCATCGAAAGAAAAATAACTTGAAAAAAATGGGTTCAATAGTTTTCATCCAGTGTTTCAAGTCATATATGTTCCAATTTTTTTTCAAGTTTTATGTGTTCCGATCACACACTTAACGATGTCAAATCGATTTGATTTTTGGTACACATGTAGTACTCGACGAGGCCTACATGATGGACGTCTCCGATCATCAGACCGACACCTGCACGGCTGCGCTGGGTGTCGCACAGCACGCTGCGCAGCACAAGGCTGCGCAACACCTCCCCTCTGTCCGATTTTTGGGCACATCTCCAAAACTTCCATAGGCTTTGTTTAGGTGAAGAAAAAAAGAACACTACAAAGTGCCAAAACCTTAACCCAAAGTGCTTAAATCCAAGTGCCTAAACTTATTATACCCTACCCCAAAAAGCTTAAATTCTCTAAAATTGAACCCAAAATTAACTCTCTAAACATGGCCCTAGGAGGCTTTAGAAATGTACCCAAAAAATGAGCAAAACAACGTAGTTTTGCTGCATAACACGGCGCAAAGTACCTACCGCACAACATCTCCCCCGGATTCACGATATGCACGCTTTTCCGTTACCTTGAACTTATAACATTTTGAGCATAAGTTCATGAAATTTCACAACATTTGAGCGCTTTAGAATTTATATGACACGAAATATTCATAACATAGAAGTGATATGAACTATACAGGTTCCCGCAATGAATTTGCGTGCTAATGTTATGAATCTTTACGAAAGTTATGAATTGACGATTAATACTGTAAGTTTTAACGCAAGATATCACTCCCTCCATCCTATTTTTGCGGTCTAGTTTTATATTTTTGGCTTGTCTCTTAATCTTAATAAGTGTTCATTTTAAAAAAGTGAAAGTTGGTACAATTTCGATTTTGCCCAGAGTAGATTTTAAAGAATATCCCAAAAAAAAATCGAACGATAATATCTCCATAAAGCACAATATTTATTGGAAGTTACAATATCTAATATTTAATGATAAGGTCTGTATCGAAAAATGAATTTATGAAGTTGAACACTTAAAAAGGGACGAAGAAAATAGTATAAAATCAGGAAACAGGGGGGTGCTGCGCAGCCCCGTGCTGCGCAGCGTGCTGTGCGGGCCTTTTTCGGCGCCGCGCCGGTACTGTTCCGACGATTGGAGTCGTCCACCATGTAGAGCACCATGTAGAGCTCGTCGAGTACTATAAATGTACCAAAAATTAACTCGGTCGGATATCGTTAAGTGCCTCATCGGAACACAAATATGTTGAAAAAAATGGTTTCAATGGTTTTCATTTAATGTTTCAAGACATGTGTGTTCCAATTTTTTACAACTTATTTGTGTTCTGATGAGGCACTTAACGATATCCGATCGACTTGATTTTTGATACATTTGTAGTACTCGACGAGCTCTACACGGTGGACGTCTCCGATCGTCGAAACAGTGCCGAAACGGAGCCGAAATAGGCCGCACAGCACGCTGCGCAGCACCTCCCCCGGTTCCATAAAATCAAGATGATTCAATGAGTTTGTACGAGTATGCATCCAATTAGGAGTGTGAATTGTATCATTTCTCATGTAACAAAGCAACATATATACACGTCTAATTGCTGTATAATGTTTCCAACACCGCTCATTTTCAGCAATCGCAGGATGATTTGATATGTGATAAGTTTAAAATCAACGAAAGTAAGTACGAAATGGCAGGATGATTATAGGAATTTCATTAGTAAACGGAATTTACTATAATTTCCATCCACTAAAAACAATTGCCAAAAACAGCAGTACAAACAAAAACAGTAATTGCATTGTGGGTTATTAAATTGAAAAAGTTTTTTACCGCAACGACTAATCCGATGTTACTTTTGACCAAATTAAACAATTGATTTGATATGTGATAAGTTTAAAATCAACCAGTCCAATCCGGCTCAATATTTCCAAACACATCAGATAACTATGGACCTCTGGACCCATATCCAAAACAAAGTATTCAACTAAATTAAGACTCACCTACACTACCTAAACCCCCTGCGGGTAAACATAAATGGTCCAACCCTTATCAAGAGGACTCCGGTCACTGTACTCTATGAATGCCGTCCTTATCAACATCCAACGATCCTATACCACAGTCCTAGCAAGACTCTATCTCCTATATCGCCTATATAAACAATCCTCACACGACGAGAATAGGTAACGAACCTCTTGCACCGGAGGGGTGTTGGAAGGCTCAACACCGGTGTCAAGTTCTTCTTTGCAGGTGCAGAAAACCGAGCACGCCAATATGAATTAGGCTAAACGGGTTTGGTTCGGTTGTAACCGTGATTCATAAGAATAAAAGTAGTAGAACTAATAAACAACTACACTAAAATCACTAGTTTTAATTTTGTCAGAACCAGAATCTGACCACAAAATCACAAAAGCTTACTATTGTATAGTTCGGTCCAAGAATCGATTTCAGTTGCTCTAAGAACATCAAATATACATTTATCTGTATTACCTGGTTTTGATGATGCCATAAAATGCTGTTGGAGTACACAACCATTTCTTCTGAGCAGCAGTGCTGGAGTTTTGGTACAAGCTGTTCCTGCATTCTTACAGAAAATAACAAAAACATCAGATGGCTCTATACTATTAATTAAGTGCAGATTCAGTTTTTATTTTCTATTAATTTGTTGGATTACACTCGCAACGAATCGATCGAGTGCTTAAATTTTTATTTTCTTGGCACATACATATGTTTCCCAAGTAGTAGACTGTCACTGTGAGGGGAAGAAATGAAGATGAAATCACTTGCATGGCACTGCAGGGAGATGTCTACGTTGACATATGTACTTGTATTTTACGAAATAAGTAGGAAACACGTCTAACAAAAGGCTATATCTGTTTGTAAGTAAGTTCCCCTTGAAACAGATTGAAAGAAACAGATTCGAATACTTGTTGGAAACAATGGTACACCGAAAAGAACCAAAAACAATACTAGAAAACAAAAACTAAGGTTTCTCTTTAAAAGCTACTCCTGCGGTTTCAAATTGCTTGACCTTTTCTGGTAAAATTGTATTTTGGACCCAAATTCTTCCGATTCTTCGGAAAACATTTACACCAATTTTTTCTTCTAAATGAGATCTTTAACTTTATGTTCATTTTGTACGTCAAAAAACGTAAAGCTAGGACAGAGGGAATATAACATACCGAAATGCGAAAGCACTCCAAAGTGGGAGAAAGTTTGATTCAATATTATTTAGTGCTGCTTGCATAATACAACAAGAAGAAGTTTGGTAGCTAAGCTGGCTTGAGCAGTTTAGCAACTTTTGCGCAAGGGGTAAGAGAGGGAAAGAGAGAGAGAGAGATGGTCCTGAAAACTTGGAGGAGGGAGGGGGGAGATATTCTTATAGGGGTAAAAGCGTCACCAACCAATCAGGTGCATTATGGCTTGGGGATTAAATGATAAAGCCAGTACAGTGAAGATTGAGAATCTACGTTTATGAGAAGAACACGCTTCACAAAATGCCATCAGAGAAATGAAATCCACATCTTGTATCGTACCAGTATACTATTTCAAGGTAAGAAAATGGGTGACATGCTTTTCTCATTTCCTACTAGTTACAGTATATCCCAGACAAGACGTTACATGCACAGAGACGGGTTAGTCTGGTTGGTTGGTGAATTTGCTCCCAACATATCTGATCAGGCTTCGATTCTTCGAGTTGGGTCTTGAAAAAATGATTTCTTCTGAATCCCACAGTTTCGGCGTGGATGGCCAGCATTTGAACAAATCGGAAAGAGTACTAGTTGAAGTGAGTGTAAGCTAACCCAGACACCCCTGATCGTCGGACAGTTTTTTTTTGGGAAATTGATCGCCAACAATCAATTGATTATATGGAGAGAGGGAGAGGTTAGTCCGGTTGGTTGGTGAATTTGCTCCCCACACATCTGATATCTGATCAGGCTTCGATTCTTGGAGTTGGGTCTAGAAAAAATGATTTCTTGTAAATCCCACAGTTTCGGCGTGGATGGCCAACATTTGAACAGATCGGAGAGAGTACCAGTTGAATAGAGTGTTGGCTAACTCAGACACACCTGGTCGTCGACAGTCTATGTTTTATTTTTATTTTCCATCAACAGTCTATTGATTGATTCAATTGGTTAATATTCAACCAGGTGTACCACAGAAAATAATATCACAACAAACTTCATTTGGTTGTCATTCTTCCAAGTCTCTGCATCCCTTATCTGCGGAATTTAAGAAACAGGGCACATGATAAAAAAAAAAACATGAGCACCAACTGTGATAACCGTATTCCATGTCGGCAGTATCAAAAAAATCAAGGGGTAACATGCTTTTATATCAAGTCAACGTCACCATGTACATATTTCTAAGCATTGTTGGAATACCATGTGGCAACGTAAACATTGAATACTAATTTATTAGCAACGAGGATTTCACGGATGCATGTGGACTGCTTACATAAAAAAAAAGAAAAAAGAAAAAAAGGATATTAATTTTTTTTTTAATAACCGGATGTCTGGGCCAACTTACATGCACCTCGACTATTTGTCGCCTATTCATGATTTTTAATTTTTAATTTTTTAACTTTTTGGATTATGGCCAGAATGTGTTTTGAATTTAGAAGAAGTGTTTGGGAGAAATATGCAAAATACATTCTGCAAAAGTAGTAGTATTTAAGAGAACAATGATGAAAATGAGTTATGTATTGATTTTTTACTATTTTGCCCTTGTTTGTTAATTATGTAAATAAAAATGTGTACAAATATTATTAGTTGTGATGGCATATATACATAAACTTGGGTTCTATGTATATATTATTTGAAGTCTCCTAAGTGTTATCAATACTCTTTTTTGGGAAGTCCAGACAGAGTTTTGCTTCGGTTTTAATTGGGTTTTCCGCTAGTGGGTGGTAGGATTAAGCCGTAGAATTAGACAAGGTGAGCGTATAGTGGCCTGGACACCTAAGTTATAAAAGGAACGGAGGATGGTGCTGTCCTTTCGAGAACAGCATGAATGATGGGCCGATCACGGCCGTCTGTGGTTGGTCATGGACAACTCAGATCTGTTCGGCAGCACATGGTTTCTGATTTGTTTTGACAAGATGTGATCTGAGCCGTCTATGGCCGACAACAGACGACTGTGATCGGCCAGTATCCATTTTGTCTCCGAAAGGACATCACCAACCCCGTGTCCGTTATAAAAAAAGGGTTGTAATCGATTGTAAGATACTTCTCGCACATACCCTCTAAACATCTAGCTAGGATGCACAAAACTTTACAAATACTATTAAGAGAGTTTCACAGATTGCACCGAGAAATGAAATAACCCAAAAAGTTTCCCAAATTGAACCAAGAAGCTGATAATTCCAGAATGTAGTTGTCAAATTGCTGGGACGTGAGAGACATCGGACTATCTTCTCCGTTTGGCAAACGGGTCCCAAACATGGAAGACAACGTGCCAGCTACCATTGGTGGTTGAGTGGACATGAAATACCAAGAGCCCGGGTCCCAAACGGTCTACTTTATGCATAGCTTATTATACCAAAAACAGCAAAATTTCACAATCGTTGAGAGAGTGACCAATTGATGTGAACTATTAGGCCCCATCAGATAATTGCAAGGCTCCACCCATGTATAATTTCTATGAATGACGCCTCTCGGAATTTTCATGGAAAGCATAAATTTAATTAACCACTAAATACACCTTTTGGTTAGGAGATTGAGACGTGCTTGCTCATGTAGTCGATGGAATAAAGGAGCACGGGGGTCTAAATTAAGAAGCAGATTTACGTGAAGCAAGGGGCTTGTTAGTAATTCATAATTCGAAACTTCTTGTAAACTTATTGATTATGAAAATTTAGTAGGACTAATTAGACTATTGTTTTATGCTTAGGATGTGTAGACCCTACGTAGTTTATGAAACAAATTAGAGATAGCGAAATAGCTCTGGATATGACATAGGGGAATTTTGATAATTTTGACATGTAGCTGACTTTCGGCCCATATGAAACTCGAAACAGACCCAAGACACTTCCTAACTAACTCTTCTGACGAAATTAGGCAAAAGAGACTATAAAGGGCATTTTGGTAATTTTGGGGAGAAGCTATTTTCGGGTCCGGAACAATGTCAAGACCGGCCCTACAACTCCTAGCACTACAACAAAAAAGGCTTTATGGGGCATTCAAAACTGCCTCAATAGGGGACCTGTTGGGGCATTTTAACTGTTGAGGCACTACGACTTTGTGCCGCTTGTATCGATGCAGCTATAGGGGTAACGCGGCACTTGTTATGAGGCACTTCAAGGAGCCTCAATAGCTCTTTCATGCTGCACTTTTAGGTGCCGCCTAAAATACTTATTAAGGCATTCGAATGAGGCACTTTAAGGAGCCTCAAGAAACTTCTTTTACTGCACTTCTAGGTGCCGCATATACTACTTATCGAGGCATTATCTAGTGCTGCCATAGAAATTCGAAATTCATTTTTAATGAATTCTAAAGTGCCGCATAAACCACAATCTGTGAGGTCAAGAGGAACGTTTTTACTGCACTTTTTGACTGCCTTCTAAAGTGTTCACAACACCTTTCAGGGCATTTTTTGAATGCAGTATATTCAAGCAATCACAATAAAAGAAACTCTAAATTCCTTGCAATATGTATCCCAACAATGTCCAAAACAAAATAAGCCATAGTCATTAACTTCACCAAAGAGAGTCAACAAACGTCTTAAGGATCCAGAACCAAAAAAAAAAAAAAACTTCATAGAAATATGTTAAGAACATGAAATAGAAACTTACTACTAAAGTTTTCATCAACAATCTAAAACAATACCATTTCAAAATGTCATGGTATACAAAAACAACTACCAATAAAAACATAACAAAAGTACGTTATAAGTTCAGCATCCATGTGGCATAACTCTCTCTACCATGCATCCTCCAACTGATCTCATCATTCAACAAAGCAACCATCATCATCTTTGATTACCTGATCAAAACAAAACCACATACGCAGTTTTTTAGTCTACTATTTAAAAAAAAAAAAAGAGACAATATTGGGCATTTATATTCTCGGAATCTAACAACGAACAAAAGTTTATGCATAAAAAAAGTTTTTGTTACGCACAAATTTTCCCCCAATTCCTTATTTGAGACTACGCCTTTCTTTGTGAAGCAAGTAACAAACACATGTGCACGCGATGGATCATGGCTGAGCTTTTTTTATTCTAGTACAGTTAAAATAGTTTGCAAATTTATAAGATTACCTTAGCCTCTCTTATTACAGCTAGCAGAGTTTTGCCCATCCTGTAAATGATAGTTTGCCTTGCTCGACTAGACTTGTTTTTATCACTAACTTTCTGAAACAAAAAAAGGTATTCATGAGGTAAGGAATTTTTTTGAGATTTACCAAAATTGGTAAAGATTAAAGATCATGTACCTTCGCATCTTCATGTCAATACTTAACAAGTTCTTTCCATTTATCTGCTTGTACTCGATTAGGAGGACTATGCATTTGCTCCTCAATGGGTAGCTTAGAATCAAAGTTTTTACTCTTCAACGTAGCCTTCTAGTTCCTCCACTTTTTCGAAATTGATTTCAAGATCCATGTTTTATGACTAGGAGATATATCAAACTTTTGCTACAAATCCACAATATTATAGATTATGATACATATTAGCAAGCTAACAAGTCCAAAATTTTGAGGATGTAAGGTACTCTAAGTTCAAACTTACCAGTACCAATGCTAACATGTCATCCTTGTAAACTCCAGGCATCTTGTGCCAAGTCTTATAGTGGAGAGGCGCATACTTTCCGTTTCTTGCTATAGTTCCTAAAAAGCTGCTCAAAATGTTGTTATTGCGAGTGGTAGGGGCCATGACCTAAAAAAGAAGTTAATGAATAAAGAATAACACAAAGTTGAGGTCAGAGACTATTCAAAAAAAAAAAAAAACTTTAAGGAATCAATCAAGTTACATAAAACATAAATCAAAACTGTTTGTAGGGTGCAAGGTCATGTTTTGTTATAGTTTGAATCACAATCTTGCTTGTCCACACGTTGAGTCCGTCTTTCTGCTGCAACAAATATTGTAGAATCCTTAAGCAATTTTGTATGTTAGTCAAGTAGTACCTTTTCCTTCTGGCAAGGAAAAGCAACACTGGCACAGAGAACAAACTATCAATTACAACAGATATTTATTAACCTTTATTCGATCAGTTCACAAGGTATGGCTCTTTTGATGTTCCTTGGAAAATCTGCAGGAGAATGAAACAGAAACTTACCATGAGATCAGTAATCTATTCATCAGTTAAGCCCTCAATAACATTTCACACCCCACCCCATTTCCCATCCTTTCTATATAAGCCGCAATCAAAATGCGATAATCTTAACCAACTTTACAACTAATCTCGGCATCTATACAACACCCAGAAATCTCTTTATAAAACCCATACGTAGCATAACAACCATGATCTTCAAAACTAACCTAATCATAGAACTCCTGGAACTTAATTTAGAAGAAAAAAATACCTCGAAGCATTCAAAACAATTTTGGTAACCTCGATTCTTGTTGATCTCAGTAAAAAAGTTGTGGCTGAAACAATTTAGGGCTTAACAAATTGGTGATTTATTCACACACCCCAATACACACATATCCAGATCTAGAAAAAATGAGAGAGGAATATACCTGGTCGAGTAAACCATACTCAATACGTTGATGCCAAAAACTTAGGGCTTTGGTTTGTTGATTCTTTGAAGCAATCGGGTTACAGATCAGATGGCGGCCGAGGCTATACATGGCCTTTGTCGTCCATCAAACCAATGGTGGATGGTACATAGTCGGAGATGTGGACAGTGGTAATCGGAGATTTAGGGTTTCCGCCCTTGGCACCAGACGGCATGGAAGACATGAAAAGTCAGAGTAGGAGTCGCGATTAGAGGAAGGAGGCCTTAAAATGTTACTCAATTAGTTTCAATCTCGTTTATAAATCATCAAAAATGATACAGAGATTTTGGAAGACAAAGAGGACTCACCAAGAGCTCAGTGCAAGAACCGCCGTCGCACGATGAGAGCGAAATCGAGGAGAAGGAGCCGTCGCGATAGAGACTAAGGAAGTCGTTTCTAGGGTTGAGAGTGAGAGAGCTGGAGAATGAAGTGAAGGGAATGAAAAATTTGGGGAGGACCGAAGAGATTTGCAATTTTTTGGGGATTTTTAGAGTTAGGTCACTTAGGTCAGGAGTGGTGGAGGGAGGAGATTTGCTAATTTTGGTTTATGGAGGGAGTTCTAAATTTTTCACGTGAAAAATTTTGGGGAAATTTTGGGGAATGGAGGGAGTAAGGTATTTGGGAGGGAAAAGTAGTATTTCGGAGGAAAAAGTGCATGTGTACCCAACTATAAAATTGCCGTAAAATTGTATTACTTGAGGGTCGTCAGAGTATTTTTCTTCGAATCGGAACCATCTACGTTTTATGTGGGAGTGATTATATCCTCCATGCAAAAAATGAAGTAAATTAATTATCATTAAGTACTTGATCGAAGGAGACAAATTTTTGGTTTATAATGAATCAACGTCTCAATGAAAGGGCTTTCAATACCCGATAGACTTCAAATTTGGCGAGAGTGATTAGAACAACAAGACAAACAAAGTGAACGGTTTGGATCATCATAATTGTGTTGCGATCGTGTGGCTAGCGTACATTATCTTATAGCATAATAGCTTGGTTCAGAACCAAGTAAGTTTGATGTATAGGATTGAAAAGCAGGTGCAGACTCGATTTCTCGAATGTTCGATCTAAACCGTTACGATTTCATATCTTATCAATTCTATCATTTTTCCCAAAAACGGTGGCGATCAAATGTCGGCAACCACCTGATCGGATCACATTCGGTGCATCTAAGAGTAATAATATCATTTAATGCATGACTCGACGGCCATCAGAGCAGTTTTTTTCGAATCGGAACCGTCTAGATTTTAAGTGGGAGTGATTATATCCTCCATGCAAAAAAATAAAGTGATTTAATTATCGTTACGTACTTGATCGAAAGAGACAAATTGTCGGTTGATAATGAATCAACGTCCCGATGAAAGGGCTTTCAATACCCGATATACTTCAAATTTGGCGAGAGTGATTAAAATAGCAAGACAAACAAAGTGAACGGTGTGGATCGTCATTTTTTTTCCTTATTATGACATTTGGCAACTCAATTTATTTAATAAAAATGTATTTTTGATAGTAAACTGAGTCTTGTGTCGTAGTTGAATGTATAGTAGTCACATGACCACGACACGATCATTACAATCGAGATCGCTAATTTTGCTGAGCTTGTTGATTAAATCATTCATGTAAATTTTTAGCTTGATCGGGTTTAAAAAAACCCCTTGATCAAAGTATATTTGAAGAACGACATCGGGTATTGGTTATTTAACAAATCTATAAGCTTTTGAGGCATAACGGCACAGATGCCCTAATAGCTGTGGGAGGATGACTTTTGAGGCAATTAAAAGTGCCTTAATAGATTGCCAAAAACATAATTAAGTATTTTAAATTGATAATTAAATCAGGTTCAGTCAAGTGCCGCTAAAGAAAAAAGGAAGTGAAAAAAATAGATAGCAAAACGACGTAGTATTATGCCTCTAAGAAACTGCCCCATTAGACCCAGTTTTTAGAGGCACCAGCAACTGCCCCATCAAAATTACCACAAATAAATTAAATATGTAAAATTTGGATTGAGATCAAGTGCCGCATTAGGCACAATCAAATGGGGCACTTAAGAAGGTAGTGCCTCATTAGTAACTTGATAGGGCAATTTAAAAGAAGTGCCCTTTAAAAAGTGCCCCTAAATCCCCATTTTGTTGTAGTGTAGGTATGCATAACATAATCTGAAAACACACACAGAATACAGTATAAATAATATCGTAGATATAATATAAAAGACTATCTGGATCCTAAGCGGGAACTCGGACAGCATAGCATGGGGGCTCGAAGGTTGATATGAAAAGGTATCCGAACATTATGGTGATAATATGATAACTCGGCAAAGGTATTGCCTAAGCTAGTTATTTTTTAGTCTGTAATCGCACTATGGGAAAACTAGGCCCGAGAAAAACCAGAACTCAGAAGTGTGTGTGTGTTCAGAACCAGAGAACTCGATAAATGGGACGTACCGTGCACCCCTTTTCAAGGAGGCTTGTCATAGATTTTTCCCATATAGTAGAGGCTGTTTTAATCTGATGAGATTTGTTATCCACGAGTTCGGGTTTTGGTTTGTAAGATCGGGGTTCTAGTCGTGTTTGAAAGAAATCTTTCCCACAAGGCGCTGAGTTAGGGAGTGTTTGGACTTTGGATTGTAGTTTTTCACATTTTCATTTCTATGCTTTTGTATTTTAGGTGTTTTTTTTTTTTTGGTACTTTGGAAATATAAAGTTGTAGCGTGGGGAATCGAAACGGTGTCCTCACGGATTTAAGACATCAGCCAACAACCACTGAGGCAATCAAGGTCACTATAAAATAAATAAAAATAAAAATAAAGTATCCAGTAGATCACTAAAACTGGATGAATTAAGTAATAAGTAATTATGTAGGTTTGATAACCACATTTTACATTACTTAAAAAATTAAGTGGCTCTTAAAATGCAAGGTAAAATGTTGACAAAAATTAAGTAGCTTCGAGCTACTTAATTTTTACTGAATTTCTGAGTGGTTTCATTTAACTATTTTTTCCTCCACCAGACCGCCACCACCACTTACACCACCACCACTGCCGCCACTATACCACCACCACCCTGCCACTCTCACCACCACCACTCACACCACCATAATTGTCACTTCGCCACTGCCACCACTACTGCCACCGCCACCCCACCACCACCACTACCGACAACACCATAACCATCACTCCACCACTACACTACCACCACTATTGCTGCCACCCCACCACCATTGCCGCCACCACCCCACCACCACCACTCCACCATTACACCACCACCACAACTAAAAACACCATAAACATTACCACTCCACCACCACCACCACCACCACCACCACTATTGCCACCGCCACCACCACCACCACTACTATTGCCACCACCCAACCACCACTGCCGCCGCCATCCCACCACCACCACTCCACCATTACACCACCACCACTGACAACACCATATCCATCACTTCACCACTACACCACCACCACCACTCCGCCGCCACCCCACCACACCACTCATACTACTACCCCCACTGCCGCTACAACCCCACCACCATTATTGCCGCCACCCCACCACCATCATTCACACCACCACCACCACCACCACCACCACTATCGCCACCACCCGATCATCTCCACCACCACTCTGCCACTCTCACCACTAATACCACAACCACTACCACCACCATCACCACCACTGCCGCCACTACACCACCACGACACCACCACTACTCCCATGATCGCTCTACCACCACCACGAGGCCACCACTCCACAATTACAACCACCACTGCCGATATACCACCATCTTGCTAATATTCTGTATAATTTTATTATTTTGATAATTGTACTCTTTTTTTTTTTCATTTACCAATTTCATTTTTGTATTTTAGTATGAATATATGAAATGAAAGACAAAGTAAGATAATTAATGAATTTAACACTACCACCGCTATACCACCATCTTGCCAATATTATACATGTTTTTATTATTTTCACAAATGTACTTCTTTTTTTCATTTATGCATTTCAGTATGAATCTATGAATGGCAAATTAAGAAAATTAGTGAATTTAATACTTCAGCTATTTATACAGATCAAACAAATTATTTATTTCAGTGCTTAATATTAAGTACATATCAAACAGCTTATTAGCTTAATAAATTCAGCATTCAGTTTTCAGTACTTAATTTTCAGTTTTCAATTTTCAGCTTTCAGTTTTATCAAACAGCTCCTAAGCAAATGACTTAGGGGGGCGATACGAAATAAAATCTAACACTCACAATACAGGTTTACTTTTCCTATTCCGAAACCAAATTTAATTTTGAATCTTCGACAAAATCCAAATGGAACCACATTAATTTGTGTGACTTTTAGGGGGTTGATGTGGCCGGATAATAGTCCGACGCTATCAAACATTAAATGTAGATGTTTGTTTGATATTTGAGGGATGGCAACATCGATAATGGCCACATGCACCATGTACCAATGAAAGTATGAAACCATAGGCGTAAATGTGTATATATGTATATGTGTAAGCAATTGATTTCATAACTCTAAATTGATATCCACAATTTCTTTTTAGCCTTATAGAAAACTTTTACACAAATATTTTGCTAAAAGAAAAAGAAGATGTAAATATCAATTTAGTAGTGTGGTTCGTATAATATTAAGTAACAACACGTACCGACGCCGGCCAACTCAATTTATTGGCCCATAACAACCAAAAAGTGCTGCTCCTGTGGGGGAGAGATACATCACGTGCATGCATGCTTTCCATATTAAATTCGGGACCCATGTTTCAGATAACATGCTTATTAATTGACGATGATCTTGAGCCTCCAACCTAACAAGAGTCTGGTTTTCCAAGGTTAACGAAGAGGTGTTTGGGAGTCTCATTTTTTAACCTTTTTGTGTTTTGATTTTTGCATTTTGGCCTTTTAGATTATGGCCAAAATGTATTTTGAATTTGAATTGAGTGTTTGGGAAATATGTGCAGAATGTATTTTGCAACAAGAATAGTGTTTGAGAGATATGTGCAGAATACATTTTATATAATCCTTTTTGTTAATCCAAATGAGGAAAATGAAAAATGAGAAGTTAAAAAACTCGTCTCCCCATACTTCTCACTTCCCTTCTCTAAAAAAAGTTGATATTTAGTGACAACAATTTTGTCACTAGGTTGTCACTAAAATTGTGTTGCTAAAGTACTCAGTGACAACTCACTAACTCTGTAATTAGTAAGCATGTTATCTGAAACATGGTTTAATACTTTCATTGATGCATGTGGCCATTGTCGATGTTGCCATCCCTCAAATATCAAACAAACATCTACATTTAATGTTTGATAGCGTCAGACTATTATCCGGCCACATCAACCCCCTAAAAGTCACACAAATTAATGTGGTTCCATTTGGATTTTGTCGAAGATTCAAAATTAAATTTGGTTTCGGATTTGGAAAGTAAACCTGTATTGTGAGTGTTAGATTTTATTTCTTATCGCCCACCTAAGTCATTTGCTTAGTGATCTACTGGATAATTCACTTACTGTAAATTGGTTTAGGTTCGAACATCCAAGAAATCTAACATTTAGATACTTTGAAGAGAAAACATTTTTTTTACCGTCTGTGTAAAACCCCCCTTTTCCACCACCACCATATGTACGTTCCTCCGTGAGTTTATCGTTTTGATCTAAACTGTTCATTTTGTAGGGCCCGCAAACTAGTGTATTCATGCAAAAAAAAATCAATTTGATCGAATATCGATAAATATATAACATTTTGAATTTTGTTTTGCGAAATGGATGGTTATGGACAGTTTCACTTAAAATCCATGACCGTCCATTTTAAAAAAACAAAATTCAAATTTTGATATACCTGTTGATGTCCGATCAAGCTGAGTTTTTGCAGGGATGTAGTATTCTCCGGGCCTTACAAGATAAACGGTTTAGATCAATAATTAACACACAATGAGGCCCACAAAAGTGGTGGCGGAAAAGGAGAGAGTTATACCGGCAGTGTAAAGAATGTTCACTCTATTTTGGAATAGAAATACTTAAAGAGGGGAAGATAGAGAATTTGTATAGTAGGAACGGAGCCCGGATGTTACCTTACAGTGGTTGTCGGATTTGGGAAAAGTGTTACCCACTGCTATAAACTTTGAATATCTATGAGTTTGTTTTGCATGGGAAATTACCTTGCGCAGCTAAAGTAGAGCTCATTGTGGGTGCTAGTAGGATTTTAATGGGAAGGCTGGATTTGAAGCAATGTTTTAAAACTTGGATTGGATTGGCCGGTTCATCCGGTTGGCTCGTCAATCGGGCCATGGTTCGGTCCAGACTAATAAGAAAACCCCTTGTTTGCTTAAAATAGAGAGTTGAACCATCGACTCAGTCAACCCAACGGGCCTGTTTACTAAATAAAATCAGTTCTCATCAATAAGAACTAAAGTGATGAAATGGATGGTGGAATGTGGTGTATGAAAGTGGAGTTTGGTTCCTTGCCGTATTTCAGGACTTTTCTAGAAGCAAACGGAGGAAGAATAACAAAATAAACTCTAATATACTTCGAAGGTTACAATCGATCAAACTCTAGGTTACGATCGATAAGGAAATTGCGTTACTCCTACTTAGGGGTGCACACCGGCTTGGTAGCCTGCCCAGTCCGACCCGATTTTTTTAGGGCTTGGGATAAATATTTAGACCCATAGGGCCGGCTGGGATGAGATTTTAAGCCTATTAACTAAATGGGCTGGGTTTGGAAAATTCCTTTGAGGCCCATCCCGGCCCGGCCTAGCCCAACCCGATTTAAATAAATATTTTATTTTAATACTATATATATGTTAGTATATTACCGCCGAAACCTAGCTGCTTAGGGTTAGATTATCTTGATGAAGAGACGCATATCCTCATCTCCTCTTATTCAGTGAATTGTAATTTGATCGTTATGTTTGATTAATTTATATTTGTGATACCATGCATGCTTTAAAAAAATAAACGGGATTGTTGGATAGGCTTGCGAAATTAAATTTTTATTTGGGTCGGGCTTGGGCATATTAAATGAAGCCCGATTATAAATGGGTCGGGCTTGAAAATACACAAATTTCGTTATTATCTAGTACAAGCCCGGCCCGAACCCGGCCTAACCCGGTATATGTGCACCCCTACTCCTACTCCTAAAAAATGTTGTACAGTACAAGGAAAGTAAAAACTGATAAAAGAAAAGCCTTTGGGCGATTGATCGGGGTTCAAACTGTTGTGGATGACTGATATTTATAGGCTTCTTCTTTTTCTCTTTTGAATTTGAATGTTGACCTTATTTATTAAACAGGTGCATTTTAATTACTAGTTGTCACATGTTAACTATGTAGATACCGTAAAAAAATTGGTAAAATATGAATTAAACAGGGTCAACCAAATCGAACCCCTTAAAATTTTATAACTTGCCTATTACCACAAATAACTTTTCAGCTGCCAAGTGTGTGCTTAATAGCTGGCAGTATCGGGACTGCAACTGCTTGGGGTAGTACGCAAGGTTCTGAATCTCGTACCGGACAGGGTACCGGTTTTCTTACTGGTACGGTACGGTACCGGTACCGGGTAGGTACCGATACCGTTTCGGATTTAGCGGTACTACCTGTATATATATGTATAAAATCAAAAAAATTCCTAGTATCACCCTTTTTTTTTTTTGTAAATTATATCATCCAATGAACTATAATTAGACAACAAATAAATGTTCCAAATATCATTTAACAAGTTATATGTTTAGTGATAAACTTCCTAATACACTGTAAATATTAAAAATAAAGGATTATATGTGGCATAAAAAAGTGTGCTATATTGCTTCTTTTAAAAAATTACATTTTCAAACTACAATTTTTTAAGCCTTTAACAAAAAAAAACTAGTTACATTTTTTAAAAACTACTACTACTTGGCCCAAAAAATCTCCACCATTGATCTAGGTAATCCACCAATTCTCCAAATTGGTGGAAGTCTCCAGAAACCCAAGACCCATGCACTCTGTGATTTCATAACTTGCTCCTATCCCCTCCCTTCCCTCTCCTCTCTATGCATTAAATAATCAAAACTCCTCATCTTTCACCAAATAGCAAATCAATTACTGGAGTGAAGATGGGTCGTGGTGGACGATGATGACGATGAACTCGGACAACGACGATGGGCGTCGCAAATCAAGTCTGACGACGATGAAAAGACGACGAGAGATGGTTTTTTCTCTTTTTCTTTTTTTCAATCTCAGATGAGTTTTTATTTTGCTTCCCAGGTACCATATTTCTGTGTGATTTTTTTTCCTGAATGGATTACTGTTGTCTCTCTCGATCTGTAATTTCAGAAAACCCAGATCTGTTTGCTCTTTCTTCTTTCTCCTTCAGTTTCAAAATCTCGGGCGGTACAGCCGGTACCTTCATACCGTCCGGTGTTGTCCGGAATGGCCGGTACCGACCGGTATTGACCGGAATTGACGACGGGACGGAATTATAGGGTGACCTTACCGGTTTTATGTAAATCCGGTACGTACCGGCCGGTACGGTGCGAGATTCACAACCTTGGTGTGGACGGCCCACTGAGATTCGATGCGATTCGCGTTCGAAAAGATTGTGATTGTTTGAGTCGCCACCCGGATTTTAGGCCCGAACCCGAGAAATCGATAAAAATATGACTCATTTGCCCATTTGAAAGAGATTTTACTAGCCATTGTGAAACCAAAGATTTCTCGGATTCGGGGGTTTGGTTACGAGAGGGGAAGGGTTTTACGGCACCCCACTCGCCCGGTCCGTGAACCGGTCTCTACTCGATGTTTCGTGGGATTTTAGAAATATTCGAAATTCAATTTGTTCACAAAAATAGGGGTTCGGGGATGGGAATCACATAAACAGTAATCAAGTATAAAATGCAAATCTAAAGTGGATGCTTGTGCTTGATGATTTACATGAATGATGATGATGATAACAAATGGAATTATTACAAATATTTACAAGAAATGGGAAATTACAGAAACTATGCAACAATCCCAGAAAGTGCAAACATGAGACCCAAACAAACTGTTTTACAAACTGGATCCCTGGATAGGGGTTGAGCGCTCAAAGACAAAGGCTTGAGCGCTCAACCTCTCTAAACCAGTTTGAGCGCTCAATGCTCATGGATTGAGCACTCAAACCAGTTCCTGGTTTCTGTGATTTTATTCCTCTTTTTACAGCTTCTCTTCCCATTCTTTACAAGATCAACATTGATCAAACACTTTCCAAAAGAAATCAAATAAATCAAATGGATTGATTCCTAAAAGAAAGGGAAGAGAGTAGAATCCCCATAGATTAATAAGAAAATGCTTTTGAATGGAGGAGTAAAAGGGAGATCCAGACTCTAAACACTGTGATAACAACTCACACACACTATTAGTATGCCAAACCATGGTCCATCATCGAAACAACAAATAATCAACAAAATGTCCAAGAACAACTTGAGCGCTCAAGTTAATGACCTTGAGCGCTCAAGCCATAAACTGACTTACTAATTTCTGACTTAAAAAAGGATTATTGATGATTCTCAGGACCTTCTTGACTTTCGACAGAAACATATGAATATGATTTCAGCCACCCTTTTGCACCCAAAGATGTAATTTGCAAAGGTTTTGATTTTCGATCATCATAAAATAGTTAAACAATATTCATGCATATGGTTTTATGACACAAATAAGCTGTTTGGAGAAATTCACGAACATTGGTAACCATTAAATGATGATCAGAACTAAAAGGAGGCACAAAAATCAACAAAACAAGAACCTGTTCAGAACTGGGCTTGAGCGCTCAAAGCCTGAAGCTTGAGCGCTCAACCCCTGTTGTGACTGCAGATTTGAAATCTCTTTATAAACGATTTTTAGACCTTTGTGAGTTCAATGCAAGTACAATGAACTTGCTTGAACTCACTGGTCTTCCTCAGATGAACCAAAACAGTGAGTTCATCACATGTTTTACTACCTTTTGGAAATGCTTGTAGTTTGAACTTGATTCTGGGCTTGGGGATGGATGATTATGGATGCTTTGGTTTATATTCTGGACGAATTAGACAATGTGTATGGTTGGTTGATGATCAAGAACTGAATTTCTGGATTTGCAGAGTGGTTTTGCTAGTGGTTTTGATGGTGAAAGAGTGGTTTTGTAGAGAGAGAGAGAGATGATCGATTTTTCTGGTGGATTTGGGAGCTGGAGTGTGAGAGTTGGTCACCTCCAAAACCAGGGGTGTTAGATGGTTTTTATAGAGTGAGTGGGAGGGAAGAGAGGAGAGAGAAAGAGTGGGTTTTGTATTTAGGAGTATTTTTGGGTGTATTTTTGGAGTTAGTGGAGTACATTGTACGTATAGAGATCGTATAAGATCATCCCCAGACGCTCCCATGCAGAAAATCTCATGATTAGATACTCTGCAAGTTGCTGACTGGATCAGAGTTGAGCGCTCAAAGCCGTGGGCTTGAGCGCTCAAGGTGCTTTCTCAGGGTTGAGCGCTCAAAGCCATGGGCTTGAGCGCTCAATGTGCTTGATGGCAAATTGCTGGCTTGGCTTGGTTCAACAGTGCTTGGTTTGGTTTGGGTTATTTTGGTTGCTTGGGGTGACGTTTGGTTGATTTTTGATCAAATCCAAGTCAAACTCGCAAGTTCCAGGTAATCATGATTGGTCCGTTTCATCATCGGAAATGCTCGAGTGCATCTCGGGTTCAAAATTGGGGTGTCTACACTTGGTAGTACGCGCATGTAGTCGTCTCATTGAACAATGTATTGCCTTGTTATCCATTTATTTGTAAAAGTAAAAGCATCTCCAATACTACTAGGCACTTTAACTAGCCAAAAGTACAAAACAAGGTACACTTCTACTTTGCCTACGAATTTTTCACCTATGAGTTCCAACACTACTCTATACTTTTAGGGCAAAAATGGAGGGAAACGAAGGAAGGTAAAGGAGAAAAAGGAGGGAAAAAGTAGAGTAGAGAGGCAAATGCTTTGCTACTAGTAGCAATCCAAAAGGGACAAAGTTAGAGTAAATAGCCAAGTAACAAGTCTATTGGAACATGATTTTTTTGATTTTGCTAGGCATAACAGCCAACAAGATGCAAGTAGCAAGCCTCTTGAACATGCTCTTCTGCTCCAAAGAGGTCTTTCACCGAGATGGTATTGAAACTAAATACAGCATCTTACTTGCCCACCACCTGAAGCCCATATGGCATAACTTTGTAGCAGTAATGTCCTCAGTCAATGATGAATGCGGTCTTCTCTTCGTCATCTTCATACATCTGAATTTGATTTTACCCTGAAATGGCATCCATGAAGCTTAAAAGCTCACGACCACCCGTGGGGTCCACCAACTGATCTAATTTGGGGAGAGGAAAGCTGTCTATTGGACACGCTTTGTTAAGATCTGTAAAGTCGACACACATTCTCCACTTGCCGTTGGCTTTCTTCACCATCACCACGTTGGCCAACCAGTCCGGGTAGTAGACTTCTCGAATTGACTTTGCCTTAATCAACTTCTTAACCTCCTCCGCCGCAGCTTTGTTCCTTTCTGGTGCAAAAGTTCTTTTCTTTTGTTTCACAGGTGAGTAATCTAGATCTACCGCAAGGCTGTGAGATTTGATCCTTGGATCAATGCCTGGAATGTCGTCATGCGACCATGCAAAAACATCCTTGTTTTCTCATAGAAACTCCAACAATTCCGACCTTATTTGAGGTTCCAAGGCCGCGCCGAGCTTAATTACTCGCTCAGGGCGTCCTGGCTCCAATTCTGTGTCTACGAGGTCTTCAACCAGTTCTCCTTGGACAAGCTTGTCTTCATCACGTACGTCAACACTTTATCTTGAATAAATTTCGATGGGGTTATCCTGTGAATTCTTTAGAGTGCAATTGTAGCATTCCCGAGCTGTTTTCTGGCTCTCTCTTACTTCTGCAATGTTTTCTCCTACGGAAAATTTCATCTTTAGGTGATAAGTTGATACTACTGCTCTTATCTGATTTAGGAGTGACCTCCCAATTATTAGGTTATAGGCCACCGGGCTGTCCACCACCAGGAAATCAACCATACAGGTTACTGAATTCCCTTCTGGCTCAATCGTAACTGGGAGTGCAATTCTGCCCTTGGGCATGATGGGTTTCCCAGAGAATCCCATAAGGGTTGATTTCACTGGCCTTAGCCGCCCCATTTCTATCCCGAGCTGTAGGAATAAGGAGAAATATAAAATGTCTGTCGAGGCCCCGGTATCCACCAATATTCTTTCTACTCTGTAATTAGCCACAGTCATTCTAATTAGAGTGGGTCATCATGTGGATAGCTTATCCCTTTCTTGTCTTCTTCCGAAAAAATAATAGGTGGTCGCCCCAGCTTGGTTATCTTGCTCAGCCTTTCAACCATATTAACCTTTCTGGGCTCTTCTTGACAAAGTTTTAGCAGGTGAGCCTTTCTTGCTCTGTTCGAGTCTCCTCCAATGCCCGGTCCTCCATGGATAACAACTATTTTCCCAAGGGGAATATTCTGAATCTGCTCTTTGTTTTGATTGTTTTTGGGGCGCTCCTCCTTCCTTGGCGGCTTCTCATTTTTCTCAAATCGTCTCAAACGACCTCTTTGAATTAGCCCTTCAATCTGCTATTTCAATTCGATACAGTCGTCAGTCGTGTGACCGTGGTCACGATGAAATCTGCACCACTTATCTTTTGACCTCTTACTTAGGTCAGATAATAGCTTTCCTGGCCATTTAAGGTCAGGATCGTCGTGTAGGTTGTCCAAAATCTGCTCTGTCGTGGCAACGAGCGGTGTAAACTGCTGATACTTCTCTAAAAGGCCTCCTTTCTTTGCCGAGCTCCTTTGCTCAGGCTTCCTTGTCCTCACATTTTTGCTTGACCCTGTTTGTTCCCTTTTACGTTTCTCGTTCCGTCCTGTTTCGTAGGGGTTGAAATCATTATTGTCATCTCTGGAACGCCTCGCATTCAGAGCATCTTCTGCATTCATATGCTTTTGAGCTCTAAGCATGAGCTCGGGAACAGTGATAGAAGGGTCTTTGGTCAAACTAAATAAGAGCTGACCAGAGTTCAGTCATGTGATGTAGCCTGCAATGGAGATCTGATCTTCCTCAGCCTCTACCTGCAATGATTCCTTGGTGAACCTACTAGTATAATCCCGTAGAGATTCACACCTGCCTTGTCTGATCGAAAACAAGAAAGTCGAAGGCTTGCTGTACTTTTGCCCTGCTATGAAATAGCTCATAAAACTTTTGCTGAGCTCTTTAAAATTACTGATGCTTTGAGGTTTAAGTTTATTAAACCACATCCAAGCATTTCCCTTCAAGGTGATAGGGAAAGCTCGACACATTATCTCATCTGGTACCGCCTGCAACATCATCAAGTTCTTGTAGGTCTCGAGGTGATCCAGTGGGTCCGTGGAACCACTGAATGTGTCGAGGTGCGGCATCTTGAACTTCCGCGGGAGGGACTCCCTCATGACTTCTGGGGTGAGTGGAGAATCTGTATTCTGGACCAGCTCCTCTACTGTAATAGGGGCCTTTCCCTTTACTTGCTTTGAAAGGTTCTCTATCTGGCCTTCATGAGGGCCAGTGGGTCATCTTCTTTCTCAGGGTGTTCTTGGGTCCTTCTTTCTTGTCTTCCATTGTCTTGGTTCTGACTCCCCTGATCACCCTCTGCCCTTTGGGAGCGACTGTCACGTGCATTGTTTGATGGTTGTGGGTTAGTACCTTATGGCTCCTTCGATCGTTGAAGTTGATTCCGCAATTCTTGATTTTGTTGTTGCGTTTCTTGCAGCGTCTTGGTTAATATCTCCATCTGACTTTGAAGTGTGGCGTACATCTCTAGCGTCACTGCTGGTCGATCTTCTGTTCTTCGTTGAGAAGCCATTGATGGAGTAGTTACCATACACAGAAAAAGTTCACCGTTCGGAAAAGACTTTTCCCACAGACGGCGCCAACTGATGAAGCAATTTCTATCACTTCTCGACCAATGACCTGCAAAACAAACCAAAACCTAGGACACCGGTGTGGTTCCGACCGAATAGCCTCCGATGCCTAAGTCAGTCGATTGTTGATTGAATAGTTGAGCGGAAATATTGAATGGGTTAAGTCACGTACCTTTCTCAGGTTTCTTTGGTAGCTTTTATATGCATTCGGAGTAGTAGAGTCCCAGTAGGACATGGAGCCGTGATTCCCATTAGATAAGTTTTATCCCTTAGAGCCATAGAGTGATAGGACTTTTATTTGAGATGAGTTTCATCCCTTTAAATTCGGATAAATCTTTTAAACCCCTTAGGGTTATCTATTTGATCACATGATCCCTTTACGTTAGGTTTGAGGAGACTCACAATTCTCCGCTGAACAGCTCGACCTCCCGTGCCCGAGCTGTTTTACGTACCGAGCTAGCCGAATGGTCCGAGCTCAAGAAGAGGTCAGCTCGGGCCCAACAATAGGATATTACAATTGCCCTCGACAAGTTTTCATATTTTGAAATCGTTTCATAATACTCCCTCCGTCCCAATTTAATTGCTTCCTACGGTTATGCGTGCTTTTTTTAAAACTCTTGTAGTTTTCATTCTAAAATGTATTTTATATGCAATATGTATCTTATTTGATAGATCTCAATTATATTGGTTCTATTAGACAATGTTTTAAAAAACTTTGAAAACATTACGAATAAAAAGATATAGACGTTTGAAAATGGCATTGATATTCGTAGGGAGCATTTAAAATGGGACAAAGGGAGTAGCTTCATTATCAACAGTATCAAATACATCTCTGTCAATATAAGTAACCAAGCAATCGTTTATCCATTGATCTTCTATTAGATTGCGCAAATTTCTCTTTATATACTCCATTGTTGAAAAACTTCTTTTAACTGTTGCAGTGGCGACAAGAATAGTCAACCCCAATGTCACAAGCAAATAGACCAATCAATACATGACATGATTATTTGTCTCCACAAACTTTGCAGCCAGATCACCAATCCCTTCAAGCTCTAAAAATTTTCATCGGATCTCACATCACCAATAAAATTTTTGAGTTAAATGTCTCATTTCATTAAAATAATAAAATGTTTATAAATCGAGTCTTCACAGTAAAGGTAAAATAAAGGCGATTCCACGTGGCTCAAGGAGAAGTCAAAGATTAAGGAAAGAATAAGATACTCTCGTGTGTTCGCTTATGTGGTCGATTTTGAAAAGAATTACATAGAGATTACATGTCGGGTTCAGCTTGATATCCCCAAGTAACGTTACAAATTCGAGAGTAACAACTAAAATTTTTACAATCTATTTTTAACACAAAAAATAATACTGGAGAAAGGGAGAACACCCCGGAAGAACCATTTTCTGCTCGACAGAATCATCCCCTCACTTGGCCACGCAGATACTAAAGCTAGAAGATCTTAATTAGAAGAGGAAAGCCACATCAGATCAGTACAACTATTCGAAGACACAAGGAAAGTGTCATGGGGTGGCCCTTGAGGCAAGATTATGCTCAAGAGACACCACGTGTGGCTTCCTCCCAAGACAACCTTGTAGGCACGCCAACTCCCAATAACTACAAAACAAGTATCTTGGCACTGTGAATCACACCAACAACAAGCAAGCAACAATATTGTAACGCCCCGATTTTCAGAAGCATTAAATAAGACAACTAATAATGATTAATTTAATAAAAGAGTTTCCATCAGAGTACACATTGGAAAACGTGAAGTACAACTCATTACAAAATACTTAGTACGGTTTGAGAAATTAATATTACAGATCCAGCATTAAAAATAAAGGGGTGGGTTCTACAGGTTAAAGTTCAACTCTGAATTCCACGGCTCCTCCTGAGCCTGGTCTGCCGGAAAACCCTCGGTTCCGAAATAACCGTCTCCTTTGACACCAACAGTACCTGCTTGATCACAGTCTGGCATAATACGTCCGAGTCGCGAAGCAACATCATGGTATTATACCAGGGTCACACAAAGTGTAACACCGTGAGCGATAAATCACTCAATAGCTACTCTAACCCTCCCAACCCTTGCTAAACATACAAGTACCACATATATGATTAAAAAGCAGTAATTAAAGGAATAAGCAGGAAATAAATCGTAAAGCAGAAATTAAACACATAGCTGATTTCATTACTAGCCATTAACTTACATGTTCATCTAAGTTCTCAACCTAGAGAACTTTCCTCCCAAATAACCACTAAGGACTATGACCAATCCGTGATATACTCCCCCCTTGCTTGCCCTGACTGGGAGCCCCGACGGAAGGTATAAGTTAATTACTTAATCCAACCGTCAGCCGCCTCACAAGGATGAATTTCCCAGGGACTGACTGTACCACTGGGCTACGAGTGACAACTGTCAGCTCCTGTAGGTATATAGCCGTGACTCGGTCTATAATACATCCACCCTTTTAACGCCTCAGAATTCAAATGAAGTAATCACAGATTGTCATATCCTAGGGTTTCGAAATCCTGGCAGGCTGCGAAATATTCCTCCAAAACGAAATCACTTGGCTGACTGCCATTCAACAAATCTCGGGGTGACTCCCCATAATCAATTCATCACTTGGCTGACTGCCATTCAACAAATCTCGGGGTGACTCCCCAATAATCGATTTCAATTCACTTTTTCATTAACCTCATCGTCTATGTGATATCCGCGTACGATCACCCAACCCGGGAACCTAGTTGTCCATTCTAACAATCCAACAATTTGACGATAATGTAATACCACAAGCGAAACCAAAACACTAACAATATCTTAACAAGAAAAGTAAGACGATAATGACATTTCAAGGGTTTACATAACCACATAATAAATCCAAGGTTTACTAAGCACGAAAACCCGGTTTCGGGTAAAAAGGGTCATATCGCGTTTTGGCTCGGGTTTCGTGAAACCCTTGACTTGGGGCTTTAACCCATCAACTCTAAACTACTCTTAGACTATTATAACACATTCAAAAGCTTGGAATAGGTTGGGTACGAATTTCTACCTTTGGTCCGGACGAAAAGCTCGACGGTAAAGTTCGGTGGTATTTCGAGTGGCAATGAAGAACTCCATTGTGAACAGAATCTTTGGGCTGCGATATCGGGTTTAAACCTCGTCCGTTTCCAGCGATTCTTGTGTCTAAAACGAAGCTCTCGAAGTGCTCTACAACGTTGATGAAGAAGTCTAAGCCTAAAACGCACTCCAACAGTGAGAAAAATGAAGATTTGTAAAGGTTCAGTGAGCTGCTCGGTTTGACTAGACCAGAAACTTCGGGCCGCAATAACGTGGTCATTTCTCAACCTTTTTGAGTGATTCTTGAACCTAAACGAAGGGCTTGAAGTGATCTACAATCTTCGTGAAGGAATCTAAACCCAAAATCCACTTTAACGAGGAGAAAAATGGAGATTTACGGAAGAGCAGAGAGCTGTCTGGAAAATGTACCCGAGATTTTTACTGAACTTTGGATGGCTATAACTCACTCAAAACTCAACCGATTTGGATGATTCTTATACCGAAATCAAAGTACTCGACACCCTCTACAACTTTTGTTTAGAAACTTAAGCCTAAAAACGACTTTACCTAGGAGGAAATTGGCCATGAAAATGGATACGTGTTATGGACGAGAATAGGGAAACGTGGTGGTGATCTCTCTCCTCTTTTTCTCTTCTTCTCCTCCTTTCTTCTTCTTTTCCAGAATCTCTCAATCTCTCTCTTTTTGTTTTCGTAAGATTGTAGGTGTATAAAAGAGAAAAGAAAGAAGTTGTAACAATTATAGGTGAAATGGATGGCAAGGGAGTTACTAAGGGATGGGGTGGTGGCTGACATTGAAGGGAGTGAAGGCTTCTAGAGATAAGGGTGGAGTGTGGGACTAATTTGGGAGTGGGGGCAGGCATGGGACACGGCACGCGATGCGGCACAATGCAGTACAATTTACTCCGAGCAGTGTTCGAACTGTCCGGGTTTCGGTCTCAGAAAATTACAAAAATATTCGTGCAAACTTGGAAAATCGTGGGCAACGTTACTGTGTGCTCAAAATCGTTTGGAAAAATCTTGAAAGTAGAACACGCATTACGATGCGCTCGCCAGGTAAGCGTATCTGGTTGACTCGGGTCCCACAACTGTAGTAGCCGTGTTTGTGTCATCTATGTAGCTCAAAATCATCCTCCGCATTACGCACATTATTCTGGTCGTTCGTCCGGGCCCGCTGGTGACAAGTCGGTTGAAATCATTCTGTGCACCTCGAGCACTAACTCGTCTAAAGGGAAAAATAAATAAATAAATAAGAGACCTGTAAATGGTCAACTAAAGTCAAAATTGGGTAAAATTAAATTAGGAAAATTAATATTTACAAATATCACAAATTTTATTTTTTAAAAAATTTGGGATATTACAAATATAGCTAACAAGATTAACAACAGTGAAGCAATTCAAGGAAGTAAATTTCATTAATCACTAGAAAACTAATTACAAAGTGCATGACAACTAGAAAAATAAGCACAATACACTATATTTGACAAGGACTGATGGGAAGGTAGTCGCACTAAATGTGAGTACTAACCCTCTATACTATAACAAAATGGACTTTCCCCCAAGTGGCGAGAAGAAACATCAAAATCGGCGAGGAGCGTACTAAAAATACAAGGACTCAAAGAGCAATGAACAAAAGCACCTAAGATAGGATCCAACTATACAGTGGGGTGACACCCGTTTGGAACCGAGACAACACGACAAAAGCACGGATCACAAGTTGGCCCGGTGTTGACGCCGTTTACACGCTGAGACTTGGTCGTTTTGCACGTCGGTTAAGTACGATCCGATAACGTGTTCAAGTCATCATGAGGTGCTATTGGGTAACCGGAGACAAAAGCGATGCAAAAGGTATCCACCTCCAATCAGCTGATGGATAACAACTGTAACTCGTTTCCTCGAGTCTGGTCATGAGGAAGAAGAAGCTCTTCCCGTGACCAAACTTAGTGCGCTCGATTCACTTCATGACCAGACTTGATGCATTCAAAGGAAAAGTACTTGGGAGGAAATGTATCCATGTACACAAATTTTTTAGATTGAAGTATCGAAGTAGCCTGGGAAAAAGCGCTAATGAACATGGGTTAGGTCGGTTTATCTTGTGTGAGAGAACCTAAGGAAAACCTGGTAGAGGAGGAATCATGATTTTATCGGTGAATCCTGAAGGTACTTATAAAAGAGAAGAACAAGACGTATCAAAATTCACGAGGAACGAGGGACGTAATAAATACATGATAAGATTGAAGACTGATCAATTGTAGGATGTGATAACATGATGTAGAGTAGGAAAGTTGCCTGTCAGCAATTAGCAAGATCCCCTAAGAAAGGAAGGAAGAAGGTATCCAGCTGCGCGTGTAAATGGAAATCTCCATTCGACAAGATGCCCCACAACCGCGGCATAGATTAGGGAGAATCATCAGCTGATAAGATAGTAACTTGTCCAAAAAGCAACAAGAGAATGCCTGTAAATAGGGAGAAGAATTTAGAGGCGAGGGTATGTACACTTTTTGTTGGAAATACTTTAAAAATTAATGGAACCGTTTACCTCAAAATCTGTAAATGAATAGAAATACCACAAAAATTGGCTGCTGTTTTGGGTTGAGTCGCGAACTAGGTCGCTCTCTTTAAGACGTTTCGCAGCTCCGCCCTCTCTGTGCAAGCAGTTGTATCCACGCCGCCTCCAGGATAAAACAGCCCAGAATATGCAAAACACAATCGACCTTTCTTACTCTCTGAATTTCTGTAGTGAAAATGTTTTTTCGGTATGTTTGAAAAGGCTGGAGTAGAGCTCCTTTTATAGGTGAAGAAAAGGTTCAATTTTTGGAGTTAGGATCAATCAAGAATTCTGGTTAACTGGTTTCCGGATCGGTTTTCACAAATTGGCTTGGACCTTGGCCTAACCCGTGTGCGCGCGAGGCATCTCTTGGGCCTAGCTCATCAATGGTTCATGAAGCCTCCACACTTATAAAGAACACAAATGTTCTCTAGTTAGTCAATGTGGGACAAGTGTTCTTTGAAGAGTTTTTTTTGAAAAATACATAATCCGAACACTTTTCATACTCATACTTTTCTCAATATATCAAAATCTCTCTTGAAAAAGGTTCTGACTAGACCGTCAGAGGGCATTGGCAACCGTAGTACTTCTAACGGGTTTACTTGTTCGATCATGTGCATAGAAAGGAAAGATGATATTTTAGTCAAAGTCTTCTATCCCCAAGACAGAAGTTCAAGGTCAAGCTCCAAACATAAAAAGAGAAAAGTCTCTTTAGCTTTCGGCCCTCACAGTTTTCTTTTCCAATTTCTAAAGTCCATTCATGGCAAGTAATATTAGCATTCACATCGGTGTTTGTCATTCTACCATTACCATTTTCTTTTCTGAGCAATGAATAGTATCATTTTGTCAAAAAATAATGACAAATGTGTTAAGCACGTGTATTTTGCAAAATTCTCGAAAACATTTTAGTTGTGGTTGTGGCACCTCATTCTTTTGGCAAAGAACGCCGCTATGCGCACTCCACATACACACCAGCACATCCCGATCGTTCATTTCAAGAATCAATGGTCCGCATTTTAAACAAATTGTTCGCGTGAATAATTTATTTAAAATCTGAACCGTCGAAAATGCGCACGGACGGCCGGCCGTGCTGGTGTGCATTTGGGGTACGCGTATGTGGGGTGCGCGTATCTTTTTCCTTTGGCAAATTAGAGGAACCGATCGATAATATTTGAGTTGATGTAATTGACTTGACTCGACAACGTTCGTTGATGGAAGATGAATTGATTGATATATGGAGTATAAAGTTTGTTTGGTTGCGGAATATTGACGATTTTTTTATTTTGTTTTTTTATCGGCGGAATATTCAGTTGTCAAATTTGTGTTTACAAACAGAACGCTGCTAGGGGTACCCCATGTTTTTGCACCGAAAATGCACTCCACGCCTTCGGGGACCCACTTTTGGGTTCCACACGAGTGATCCGAACCGTTCATTGTTCTTAAAACATTTTTCCGAGGGGGCCCACCAAAAATTAATTTGAAACGGTGAGATTTTGGTTCAAGCATTTTTAACCGTCCGATTGAGCTGATTTTTGGTGGGCCCCCTCGGAAAAATGTTTTAAGAACAATGAACGGTTCGGATCACTCGTGTGAAACCAAAAAGTGGGTCCCCGAAGGCGTGGAGTGCATTTTCGGTGCAAAAAATGGGGTACCCCCAGGTTTTCCGTTACAAACATGCCACAAGAATTTGGTTGGCTTATATAAAGCAGAGTTTGCTTTGTCAAAACACTTCTGATTTGTGGACTTTGTGGACTAATATCCAGTCACAATCACTTCACTGCCCAATTTTTCCTTTATAAAAAGTTTTCAAATCAAAATTAATTACAGAGCGCCATTGGCGGCAGAACCCTGGGGCGGTTCTGTCGGTAGGGGTAATGCCCTCGTTTAAAAATAGATACGAATTTCGTTCTGCATAAAAAAAAAAATCATATCTAGAATATTACTACTACTCCCTCCGTCCCTTTTTAAGTGTTTAATTTTTCATTTTGGGTTGTCCCTAAATAAGTGTGTGGTTTGAAAAGTTAATGGGTAAAAGTTTGTACAATTATCATTTTACCCTTTTGAAAAGTTAGTAGGTAAAGAGTTAATGGGTAAAAGTGGAGGATAATTTTGGAAAGTAGAGGTAAAAGTTGATATGAATAGTGTAAAGTGGAGGAAAAAATTGATGTGAAAGGTGTAATGATGACGTTTCTTTAATAAGTTGGATTTACGAAGCAACACATTTAAAAAGGGACGGAGGGAGTAGTATATAAGCAAATTTTGAATGGCAAATGAAAGTTGAAACAATTCATTCACAATAAGCTATGGTCTAACAAACGTGCCACAAGAAATACTAGGGGTGGTTCCGCTGAGAATGTTTTTGAAATAAACTTGTTTTTCACGATTTTTTATATGATGTATTGTGAGAAAATGACATGTCTTAGTTTTTGAAAAAAAATATATATTTTTTATTAGTAGAACACCCCCTCAACAATACTACTACTATTCAACAAGATTTATTATGCCAACGAGCTCTTAGCTGAGCTGCATGGCCCAATACCTCCTTAGCTGTGGTCAAGGTTCAAGCCTCGTTAGGAGTGTGTGGTGTTGTTAAATTATGTTAGTTTAGATTCTTACTTGTATACAATACAAAACAAAAAAAAAAGATTTATTACGTGTCATTCGTGATATTAAGAATCTCGTGAGAACTTGTAGTTCAAAAGTGTCGAAAATGCCGTAGTGCAAACTCACCATCATTTCTCTACTCAAAATTAGTTTTGCCCATTTCCCTACCCCATTATGAGAAAATCTAAGCTTTGACCAATTTCTTTTACCCTTTTTTTCAAGGCTCAATCTCATGTCTCTCATTTACTATGTTGCCATTTAAAGCCTTTTTTTGGGTAAAGGTTGGGTTTGTCATTGGAGATGCTCATACCCAAATTAAATTCTGACTCAAAATGTTGACTCTATTTAGGTTTAAAAAAAAAGGAGGTAAGTGCTGGAGATGCTCTTGTATGTAGGACTTCTCTGCTGTCTAGTTTTATTATGGGTCATTCCGATCCATTTTGGATCTTTATGAGCCCTCCTGGTAACACAATAATGATCAGAACTATTTATTCGGAGAACTTGTTGAGTAGGTCATCCACACAGGAAAATAAACTTTGATCGAACATGAATATGCATGAACAAAACAGATTTTTACAAAGAAAAAGATCGGCAATTTAAGAACCGTTCAAATTGTTTATTGTCATCCCATTTTCCCTATCAATCAAGCTAATTTTGTTAGTAGATGAACTACTCGATGAGTTACAATTATTATTTTACACATATCCTAAACCCCCAAAGGCTCAAACAAGATTGGACTAACCTATAATAAAATTGGAAGGGAGACTGGTCTTATATGTTAACAGGGCTGTAAATGAACTGAATTGAGCCGAGATTTAGAAAGTCCAATTTCATTCATTAAGTTTTTAAACGAACTCGAGCCGAGTTTGAACTCAATGAAAATTTGACGAGCCGAGCTTGCCGAGATTTGAATCGAACTCCAATTTGTCCACAAGCCTTAACAAATAAAAAAATATTATATATTTATTCTCTCAAACAAGTCTAGAACTTTAGATAAATACTTTATTTTCAAATAAATAAGTTCATACATATATAAAACATTTATAAACATATTAAAAAATAAGTTTATACTCCATCCGTCTCGAATTTCTTGTCCATTTATGGTTATGCATGCCATTTTTCAATTACTTATATTCTTCAATCTATGATGTTTTTTTACAATTTTGAAAATTTTGTTTAATAGTACTTATCGAGAACTATTAAACGAGACCCATATTGCATATATATAGAACATTATAAGGGGTAGTGCAGAGTGAAAGTGAACAACAAATATGGGATGGAGAGAGTAGTGCTTTTAAAAGTCTATTTACGGACAAGTTATAGAATTTTCATTGTGTACATTTAAAAGTTTATACATATACAAGTTCTTATATGATATACATTTATACTTCAGTTCGCATGCCTAGTCGAGTTGAATACTGTCAGATTCAGATTCGGCTCATTTATTAAACGAGCATAAAATTGAAACTCAAGTTCAATTTGTTTAGTACTCAAACGAGTCTTTGCGGAGTTAAATTTCGAAAAATTCACGAACGGTTCGATTTATTTACATCCTTTGTACGTAAGTTCACTAGAAGGACGGTGGATATGGGACAAGTGCTAAAATAAAAGGTTGAAAATGGGGTTCAAAAAGTGAGTCGTGCAGGGCTTGGGCTGGTCACTTTTTTGTTTCGTCAATTATTGGGAAAACTCACAAATCATACCACTATTTCTCAATCATCATGTTGCGCGGGCCGAAGATTCGGCACTTGTACATTTCTTGATGTGTATTGTTGGTGTGCTGACACGGGGCATTCGTATGGCTCGATAACCCTATGGAAGCCTCTCCAGTATCCATTTCCTTACTGGTCGGCTAAGACAATCATTGGTCCTCTTTTTTTTATAACTAGTGTCCGGGTCAACTTTCGTTCACTTTGACTAATTTTGAGAGACTAATTTTATTGTCCGCTAGTGCATGCCCTTTTTAAAGTCAGAGTAAAAGCTCTATATGGACTGTCTCAAGGGGAACCAGGGGAGGTGTTGTGCAGCCCCTTTCGGCGCCGTGCCGACATCGTTTCGACGATCGGAGACGTCCACCGTGTAGAACTCGTCGAGTTCTACAAGTGTATCAAAAATCAACTCGATTGGATATCGTTAAGTGCCTCATCGGAACACAAATAACTTTAAAAAAATCGGAACACATAAAGCTTGAAACACTTGATGATAACCGTTGAACCCATTTTTTCATGTTATTTGTGTTCCGATGAGGCACTTAACGATATCTGATCGAGTTAATTTGTGGTACACTTGTAGTACTCGACGAGCTCTACGCGTTGGCCGTCTCCGATCGTCAAAACGATGCTGGCACGGCGCCGAAAAGAGCTGCACAACACGGAGCTGCGCAGCACCTCCCCCAATTCCCTCCAAAGGAGTTGATAGCACCGAATCATGTGGTTTGTTGGAATAGTGTTCCTCAACCAGTACTACTAAGGTGGCACTTTCGGCCCTCAAATTCTATGTTCTTTAAAATAAAAAAAAATTGGTTCGACAATCACGGGTATTCGGATCAGCTTACGCATAATATTCATTTCTCTGATACGACTAAAAACATGTCATCCACACCGAGACTAGGTACACAATAAATTATATTCTGGCATCCTGACCCCAAGAAAATTGAATCATGTTTAATTATTGGGGAGCAAACCAAACAATCAGCCATAAATGGTCAAATTTTCATGTTCTAGTTTTTTTTTTTTTTTTATCATTGAAGTCAAAAAAATAAATAATTTTATCCAACGGCTGAAAATGTCCTCAAGAGTTGAACTACACTTTTGGCCCTTTTTTAATTGTTTTACCAGTTGCACCTTTTTTATTTGTGTCTTTATACATGTAGTATGAGTGAAAATACAAGCAAATAGAAGTGTAATGCCGTAAATACCTATGAATAAAAATTATAGAAAAAAGAGGTATAAAAAAAGAGAGTGCAAAAATTAGCACAGATTAGTTTATGGTAGGAGTTTCCTCGGAGCATCTCCAAAAGCCTCGTCACTCCCTTCAAATGGTGGTTTTGCCTAGCAAGACTGTCGGACCGCCTTTTCATCATCTCTCCTAAAAGTAATTGGTGGTAGGAAGGGCTTCAATTAACTCTTTTATGGCATTCGATATCGCACCCGCAAATCTATTTTTAGAGCGGTCGCAGAGATTGGCACTCTGTAACCAAATCCATGGAGGCACTCCAGGCCCAACAAAGACCTCAAATTTCCAACCCAACAGACTCCCTCCTTTGCACTTCCCCCTCTGCTATATTAACTCGACGGGTGGTTTTATTCATGTTGAAGATGCTCTTTCACATCATCGGGTCCCTTTGATCTTTTCGTCTTTTTTCTCTATATATATTTAGTTTGGGATAATATGTTTATGTATGTGTGTTTGAATATGTATGGATCTGTATACATTAAGGGTGAGATAGGTTGGACATAATTGAGTTTTGCCCAAACCCGTGTCGAATTACGGTCAGGTTGTGGGTGGGTCTTCGAGTTGGTGTTTTTATCCTTTTCTCTTTCATCATCTTTATATCACCCAAATTTCGAGCCTGCAAAAAAGACGAAAAAATGAGGAACAAATTTCTGAGTAATAGAAAAAAATAGGGAAAGATGCGAACAAATTTCTGAGTGATATATTAAACGTATTATATGTATATACACCTATGCAAGGTATTTACGACCTCAAAATCCTCTAGGCTACATGTAGTAACCAAAAAACAGGTATTAGGACCTTCAAATTTAGGTTTTCATCTCTAAACTCTAGCTTGTAAACAGTGGCGGAGCCAGGATTTCCAATCTTGGGGGGGCATTATCCATAGGCATTTGATAGCTCTATCGATGCCTATGATGAGGCTAGAATCGCCCTCTCATGGGTGGCATCATGGAGAGAGGACTAACCTTCGTCCTCGATCCTTAAAAATAAGTTATAACAGTTGTCAAATTAGCTTTGCAATTGCAAGTTTGACAGCCATGTAAACATTGAAAATTTGAGACACTAGAAATCAGGAACAGAGCCTAGATTCGGCCATGGGGGTGGCACCATTTAATGAAAAACTAATTACATGTTGTATGGAAAAATGTAAAGAAAAAAATTACTAGGAAATCATATAATTAAATATAAAAAAATGAGTAATCTGTAATTTATTCATACAAATATGTAAATCAACATGTTTTTGTGTTTTATTTTTCATTGTACATTAATTCCTACCATAGTTCGTAAAGAAACGTAGAGTAAAAATACTAAACTTTGAGAAAAAATTAATGTCCAAAGGTGTCTTGTTTCTCTCCATTTAATAAAAAAAAATTACAAACAGAGAGAGAGAGAGAGAGAGAGAGAGAGAGAGAGATACGAGTATTATAGATGCAATAAAAAATAAATAATTCTGCACCTTAGGGGGTGGCACCATTTAATGAAAAACTAATTACATGTTGTATGGAAAAATGTAAAGAAAAAAATTACTAGGAAATCATATAATTAAATATAAAAAATGAGTAATCTGTAATTTATTCATACAAATATGTAAATCGACATGTTTTTGTGTTTTATTTTTCATTGTACATTAATTCCTACCATAGTTCGTAAAGAAACATAGAGTAAAAATACTAAACTTTGAGAAAAAATTAATGTTCAAAGGTGTCATGTTTCTCTCCATTTAATAAAAAAAATTACAAACAAAGAGAGACAGAGACAGAGAGAGAGAGAGAGAGAGAGAGAGAGATGAGTATTATAGATGCAATAAAAAATAAATAATTCTGCACCTTAGGAGAATTGATCCCAAGGTGGGAAGTGTAGAGTAAAGCAGTCCAACCACTTAGTCAGAGCTTACCATTGGCTTAATTAAGCTTTCCCGGAATTAAAAATTATATTGTTTTCGTTGCATTTGTTTTCCATTTTTCAAGTGGGGGTGTAATAATCAGAAATTTTTAATAAAATTTAGGATTATTTAATTTTGTTTTAATTACTTTAATTTCATTATTTAATTTCTAATTGCACTTAGGGCCCTTAATTTGCAATTACTACGGTTTATACTCTAATACTTCTAAATTGCTACAAATTCGACCCTAAGGCACGTTTACATTTTAATTGCGAGCATTACATTTTTTATAAATTAATTTCATACATAATTATACACTTTTATACACATACACAAGCAATACTAGTACACATACACACATATGTGTATACATATACTTTATACATCATCCTACACTACCCAACCACCACCAACCATCACCAATACCACACTCTACCTCCTCCCATCAGCCAAAATCAATCAATATGACCTCCGCTTGACTGCCATACCCTCCACCACCCTCCCCCTTCACTTCCTAACCCACTATGGTACTTTTTTCATCAATCCTACACTCCAAACTCCACCCAAAACTCATTTTATACTCCCCCAAATTCCAAAATTCGTCCAGAACCTCTACTGCCCCTCTCCTTCACTCTCTTCCTCCTCCAAACTCTCCCAAGAACTCTCAAACCAAGAACACAAAGCCTCAATACCATCCTTCAAGTTCTAGAGTGAGAAAAGTCAAGAAAATTGGGTTTTCACTTCAAAACATCAACCACAAGCTCCCACCTCTCATCTTCCACTTCAAGATCATCCAACACACTCCAAGGTACCCAAATTTCACCACCAAATCCACCTAAGGCCAGCCAAAGAGCTCCCTCCACCGGTTTTTCGCAAAAACCCATTTTTCGCCAAATCTTCGCAAAACAAGGTAGAAACTCGTACCCAACCTATTCAAAGCTTTTGAATGAGTTAGAATATTATAGGAGTAATTTAGAGTTGATGGGTTAAAGCCCCAAGTCAAGGGTTTCACGAAACCCGAGCCAAAACGCGATGTGACTCTTTTTGCCCCAAACCGGGTTTTCGTGCTTAGTAAACCTTAGTTTTATTGTGGTTCATGTTTTTAACTATTCCAAGCATGTTTAAGACTTTACTAAGGTTTAGTGAGTTTATCCATGAATTTATTTTGATTAACCTTGTTCTTGATCGTTATGTTAAAGTTAGGGGTTTAAAGTGTAATTTTGTGAAAGTTGGCGTGCGTACTTGTGTATTATTTACGAAACCTATTTTTATCAACTAAGTGTCACTACTGGAAATTTAGGAGTGTAACAAAATGACCAAAATGCCCTTCGGGTGTAAAATGACCATTTTGCTCTTGTGTGTGTAAATTACATAATGTGTAGTTTTGTACTTAATAAAAAAAAAAGGGAAAATTATTGAAATGGTCCCTATAGTTTCACCCGAGTCTCGATTTAGTCCCTCTAGTTTCAATTGCACTCCAACGAACCCTGTAGTTTCAATTTTGGTCGATTTTGGTCCAATTGATAACGTCCGTTTGCAAAGTTGACGGAAAATTCAATTTGGGGCTTTTTTTAGGGGTAAACATGACTTTTTGCCCACCCTTCTTCTTCCCCAATTTTTAACCCTAAAACTAACCCTAAATCAAACCCAAACAATCAAAAAACTCATGGAGAGAACCTGCAGTAATTTCCCTTTTCTCAAATATTAAATCCCTTCGGAAAAAACCCCAGTAATTTCCTCACTGCCACACTTCTCCACTTCCGATCATCGTTTCATCCAACCCAAAACCTTAAAATTAGGCCTTCCAATTCCTAGAAAAGGGCCACCATCAATGGCGGTTGGATTTATAGGAGGAGCTTTTCTAGGAGCCGTGTTCGGTGAAGTACTGAATGTCGTACTGGAGGTAGCAACCAAAGCCATAGAATTCAAACCCTGCTTAAAACAACTCCAATCAACCCTAAATCGAATAACCCCATTACTCGAAGACCACGAGAAGCTAAACCGAATCCTAGACCGACCCCCAAAGGAGACCACCATGTTCACCGACCGACTCTTGGAAGGTACCTCGTTCTAAAATGCGCAAAAGTGCGCCGTTGGAACATCTACGCCAAAGCCATGTATGCCAAGAAGTTAATCACATTTGAGAAATCGCTAGCGAGGTTCTTTCAGATTGACGTGACGATGCAAATTTCGGTAGATAGTAAGAGGATTTTGGATAAGGTGAATGGGTTTGACTTTGGTTCTATTTTTAATAGCACGAATAATATTAGTAGTGGGAATTCGTTTATGTATAGTGATGATGATGATATATTTGGTGTAATGCTGAAGAAGGGTGGTCATATTGAGGACTTGTTTGGGGATTTTGGTGGAATGGGGTTGGGATCTAATGGTTTAAAGGAGAAAAAAGTAGAGAAGAAGGTCCAGGGGTTTGATGATTTGCTACCTGGGTTTGGTGGAATCAACAATTCAAGGAATGGGTATGTGTTTACTTGCAAATTTGTTACATACTGGGATTGGTTCTTGATTACCTTTTTTTTTTTTTTTTTTATCATTAGCAATATATTCATGATTGTTAGATTCATGACAATTGAATTAGATGGAAGGGGTTTATCTTCAATTTTTTTTTTTTTTTGAGATTTCTCTCTTATTTTCTTATTGATTTTTCACAGATTTTTTTGATTGTTTGGATTTGATTTAGGTTAGTTTTAGGGTTACAAATTGGGGAAGAAGAAGGGTGGGTGGAAAGTCATGTTTACCCCTAAAATAAGCCCCAAATTGAATTTTTTGTCAACTTTGCAAACGGACGTTATCAATTGGACCAAAATCGACCAAAATTGAAACTACAGGGTTCGTTGGAGTGCAATTGAAACTAGAGGGACTAAATCGAGACTCGAGTGAAACTACAGGGACCATTTAGATAATTTTTCCAAAAAAAAATCAAGGAATTGCGTTTTGTGACAAGTTAGGACTTTACTAACTAAAATAAAGTATTTTTACTTATTTACCCTTGTCGATGGCAAAATTACCATTTTGCCCTTGTATAAAGTTTATTTACAAAAATGCCCCCAAAGTTAGTAAAATTTTGCTAAGGACCCTAGAACCGTGAAATTAATTTTGTCACCCTTATACTTACTTAAAATTTCAATGGCGACCCCTTATTTCTATAAATTACGTTTATGACCCTATACTTTATTTAATTACGTTAAGGCTCTTGTATTCAATTACTTTGGTTTGTGATGATTTGTGAACTTGTGAATCGTGTTACTTGATTTTGTGACCATTAGAATATCGTTATCACTTTGCTTCTACTGTTAAGTGCACTTTCCATAAATGTGTTGAATGGTAGAATGGACAACTAGGTTCCCGGGTTGGGTGATCGTACGCAAATACGTATCACATAGATGATGAGGTTAATGGAAAAGTGAATTGGAATTGATTGATGGGGAGTTACCTCGAGATTGTTGTTGCATGGCAGTTCCGCCAAGTGATTGTTTCGGAGGATTGTTTAGCAGTCTGCCTTGATTTCGAAACCTTAGGATGTGACACTCTGTGATTTGCTTCATTTGAATTCTGAGGCGTTATAAGGGTGGAAGTATTATAGACCAGTTTCGGCTATATACCTACAGGACCTGGCAATTGCCATACATAGCCTAGTGGTACAGTTTCGTCCCTGGGAAATTCATCCTTGGAGGCGGCTGACGGCTGGATTAAGTACGTAACTTATACCTTCCGTCGGGGCCCCCGAGTGAAGAGTAAGCAAAGGGTGAGTAAATCACAGTTTGGTCATATTCCTTAGTGGTTAATCAGGAGGAAAGTTCTCTAGGTTGAGAACTTAGATGAATATGTAAGTTAATGGCTAGTAATGAAATCAGTTGTGTGTTTATTTTCTGCTTTAAGATTAATTACCAGCTTATTCCTTTAATTACTGTTTTTCAATCATATATGTTGTACTTGTATGTTAAGAAATGGTTGGGAGGGTTAGAGTAGCTATTGAGTGATTTATCGCTCACGGTGTTACACTTTGTGTGACCCTAGTATAATACTATGATGTTGCTTCGCGACTCGGACGTATTATGCCAGACTGTAATCAAGCAGGTACCGTTGGTGTCGAAGGAGACAGTTATTTTGGAGCCGAGGGTTTTCCAGCAGACCAGGCTCAGGAGGAGCCGTGGAATCCACAGTTGAACCTTAATCTGTAGAACCAACCCCTTTATTTTTAATGTTGGGTTTTTAATATTAATTTCTCAAATTGTACTAAGTATTTTGTAATGGGCTGCACTTCACGTTTTCCAACGTGTACTCTGATGGAAATTCTTTTTATTAAATTAATCCAAATTAGTTGTCTTAATTAATGCTTTCGAAAATCGGGCGTTACAGGGGGGGACCGAAGCCCACGCTAGCCCCACTGTACATCCGCCCCTGCCTATAAATAGTATCTGAAATACAGTGTATTCAATGAAATAAGGGCAATTTTGTGTTTATTAACATGTCGGAATGAAAATTATTTAACCTTCAAAAGTGTCCGTGATGAAAACATGAGTGCCTCTAAGTGGGAGGACTAATATTTAATTGCCCCATATATTTGTGAGCCGATTTATTTAACTTATTTTACCAAAAAAAAAGGCTAATGATTTATGTTTGCCATTAAATGGTGATAGTTACTTATTTTGGTTTTTAAGGAGTATTTGAGAAAAATCTGAGATTATTTTACGTTCCAATTAAAGGTGTGGATAGACAAAAACTATTTAATTTGAAGTTCTAATAAAATCAGTCAGGACAACTAAGATACTCATACGATAATCATCTATTTCACAAGTTATTTAACTTATTTAATCAAACATTTTGAACTTTTATTCAAGCTTCTAAAAACTAAGTTAGAACATGTTTAAAACTTATATTACACTGTTGAAGTAAATAACTAAAAAATCAAACTTTTAACTTAATAAGGCCGTGCTAAAAGCCACCTCTAAGATTTCTCCTTACTCTTTTTTTTTTCTTTTCACATTTGTTAGTTTTGCGTTAAACTATTGTAACTTATTGGTTTTCCTTGACGAGAGGAATCGGAAAAATGAAAAATTATGACTTTTACCCTTTTTGGGGGGAAAGGATCAACCTTTCCGATTGGGTAAAAGTCATAATTTTATACTTTTTCGATTACTCTCATTGAGGAGAAGTTCCAAAAGTTTAATGTAAAACTAACAAACGTGAAAAAAAAAATTGAATAAAGACAAATTTTAAAAGTAACTTTTAGTACCATGACTTATGTTGAGAACTTGAGATACAAGTCCTAATTATTACTAGAATTATAACAAACGGAGCCGATAACAGTCTTATGCACCAATTTCAAAAACAAATCATTGAGAAAATTATAAATTTTCATATATTTGCAAGTTTTTCGATTGAACCATTAGCACCAATATGTGACTGATCATAGCTATTCCGATCGATATTGGAGATCCTCTCGGGGAAAAAATAGCCCTAGTCCCTAGAAATGGTGCATCTCAGTTTAGCATAATTTCTGATTTTTCTAGCTGGTTCCTTTGAAGTTTTATCATCAGTAAAGTTCCTACCAGTTTGTAGGGAAAACAATTGGTACAGACTTTCTTTTTTTTAGTACAAGCAATCAACTTAATCTGTCATAACTTAGGAGGTGGAGAATAAAAACCCCACGACGAGAATCGAACCCAGAGAAAAATTATCAATTGGCATGCACAGACTTGGTCCACACTGTTTATATAGTAAAATTCTGTGGACTATACATAACGGAATCTGATAACGAAATAAAATTTTGGGAGAATAAATGTAGCTCCTCTATAGCAATAATCAAGGACTGGGCCCATGTCAAATCCATTTGGGTGGTGGATGGTTTATCACGGATCCTTCACACACAAAATAAATAAATAAACCACACGCAAAAATCACGTTAATCGAACATCATAGCTATATACACAAATCAAGTGTGAACTATGACAATGAATGGCTTATTGTCACCTAAAAAGTCCACTCGAGCATCTTAAATATTAAAGCAAAGGCTCCTTCATTTTGTGCGGTGGGCTCTTATGGTGACAAGTGGCTATGCATAATATGGTGCAAGATAATTAATCATGAACAAATAATTTCTACTCGATTAGTATAAATAAAGTCCCCAAATACTTATTTTTATGCTTTCGATGTTACTTCTTCCTTTTCTCTCTTGATTTATGAGCCGCTAAAAGGGCAAATGTTTAATGGTAATTTAATTGCCTTACACCCTTGCACGTTTGTCTTGCTTTTGTCTCACTGTTTCTAGGAGCGGGAGTTGGAGCAACCGGGCGAGGAGGGTCACAATTGTAGGATGCATGACCTATGTTTTGATTTCTGAGACATTTGTATTTTTTTAATCTCTTGATTGCATAAAGTATATAAAACACATGTAAAATGACCCATGCATATAGCACATGCATATCTTTTACCTGAATGATCTTCTTTACAAGGTTGCGAGATTACGTCCGTCGTGCGCCCACAATTCCCCAAACATGATGGTCAAGTTCAATCTACGGACTTTGGAGATGAGTCGCACCCTAATTATGGAACGTACAACTGTTCGTGGAAGACTCAATTTGGGCTTGTGGCTAGGCTTTTACTGTAAAGCCGTATAATATTTTCTTAAGCCAAGACAAAGATTGGGTTGTATGGACTGCACTAGTAGGTTTTAGTTTACTGAAACAAAATGTTTAGGAGCAAAACTTCCGGACACAATTTCGAATACAACTGTGTTTTAAGCCATCCAATATGTATGGGTCCACGTGCATTGAACGGCTCTGGATGCAGTTGTATTTTAAAATTGTGTTCCTAGCATTGCTCTTAGTGCAATGCTTTCATAAAGATATGGAATAGTGTTACTTATGGACCTCCTTGTAGAATCACTTTCGTCCATGGAGTGCGAGTCAAGACCTAAGATCAAGCTGAAAGGCTAGCGCTCGGCGTAAGGAACAAGGGCGAGAAGGAAGAGAAGAAGGATTAGCAGTTTGCCTGAAAGTATAAATAAATTCTACTAATTGGTCCGTGCAGATAGCTTGACGGCAGCAAGAGCGCGATCACGAGCCATTTTGGTAGCAGAAGTATTTATTCTGTCGGATTTGGGGAGCCTGCTGTACACTAGGTGCATGACACCGTCCATTTATCCATCTGGCCGTCCATTGCAAAAATGCACGGCTCGAATCAAATTCAACCCCATGTAAGAGTCATTACTTGGATTTGATCTGAGCCGTGCATTTTCACAATAGACGGCTAGATGGGGTGCATGGCACGGTGCCATGCACCTAGTGCCTAGCAGAAACCCTTGTCTCTGTCATCTTTTTAAGGAATGTTAGTAGGACCAATACATTTGACCATTTAAAAACATGAGCCGAAGTGGAGCAGATGAGAGTGTGCAAAAGCACTTCCTTAATTTGAAGCCTACTCTGCGAAAGTCCAAGCCCAGTGGGCCAGGACATCATATATATCTGAATTTTTTGGTACAACGCCGTCCCAGACTGAAGCCCACTACACTAAAGATCCAAGCCCAGTAGGCCCTGCCTGATGGTTTATTACATTCAGAAAATAAGTTTATGGTTCATCTGGCTCTCAGTCATATAGCCCAGGTTTGTTATCCGAACTGTAAGCAAATTTGAAGGAAGCTGGGGGGTGCTGCACAGCCAAGTGCTGTGCAGCGTGCTGTGCAGCCGCACGGCGCGGCCGCGCCGGCCACGCCGGCCACGTTCCGGCGATCCGAGACGTTCACCGGACAGCCCTCGTCGAGTACTATAAGTGTTCCAAAAATCAGCTTGATCGGATATCGTTAAGTACCTAATCGGAACACAAATAGTTTGAAAAAAATGGGTTTATTGATTTGGATTCGGTGTTTATGTACATTTGTGTTCCATTTCATTTCAGTCTATTTGTGTTCCGATTAGGCACTTAACGATATCCGGCCAAGTTGATTTTTTAAACACTCACAATACTCAACGAGAGGTATCCGGTGAACGTCTCGGATTGCCGGAAAGTGCTTGGGCTTAACTATTTTATATACATCACTGCCGATAGAAAATAAATAGGCACTCAAAATAAGTACATATCTAACATCATTAACCAATTCCTTATTAATCTCAATACCCCGGTTAGACATACAGTGTTTTTGAAGACACAATGGGGCAGCGCTAGTTTAGTGACGAGCCCCGTGGTTTGTAACTTATTTGCTACTCCCTCCATCCCTTTTTAAGTGATCCACTTGGAAAACGTGTATTTTTGCGGACGTTTAAAAATGTATTTTCGTATAAAGTTTTTAAAATTTTTTTGCACTAAATTAAAGTACTCAATGATCACTTTAATTTGGTATAAAACAAATTAAAAAGTTATATAGAGAAATATGTTTTGTAGGGGTTTGAAATTGCACGTATTCTCATATGGATCATTTAAAAAGGGACAGAGGGAGTACTTTGTTTGTTTAAACTCTTTTATTTCTTAAGCAACAAAAACCACTCCCCAATTTTGAATAGTCTGTGATGCTTAATTTATTTTGTGTAGGATCATTCCTTTTTGTATTCTTGCCCCTGCTAAAAAATATTTGCCTATTCTTTCCTCTATTCTTCACAATTATTTCTATCTTCTTTGGAATATTTGCCTTATTTTGTGTTCTTGCTTGTTGGTTGAAGTTTTTTATTTCCTACCACCCCCTTACCATTTTTCCTTCCGTTGAAATCATAGGAAAGACTTACATTTTTCACTTCTCACAGAAACACTCATAGAATGTATTCTACACCCATCTCCCAAACAATATTCATATTATTAAATGCATTTTGCATATATTTCTAAATACTTTATAGATTCAATAATACATTCTAACACTAATTCAAAAAGTAAAAAATACAAAATGCAAAATGCAAAAAGCCAAAACAAGAGGATCCCAAACATCGGACCCATTCTTTTTTCACAATGTCACGACTATGGGTATCGATCATAGCTATACAGATATTATGAGGGTCCTTTTACAGATGGCGCATAATGCCCACTAAAAGGTCCCACACTCATTATTTGTCTGTCCAATAGTTTTAAAATAGTTATTTTAGTGCTTGATATCTCAATTTTCATGTAAAATATATATTCCTGACTTTTGAATGAAAAAATTGAAAACTTGGATCAAATACTTAAAAAATATTCAATTGAGCTAATTATTTATTTGCATGCACTCAAGTAAATATTTTAAAAGTATACGATATTTGTATGCTTATGTTGGTACCCGTTGCTTTTCTGGTTGTAATTTTGAATTTTTCGGCTAAGTACTCTACTTTTTCAAACTAATTGGTGAAGTACTCCTGTTTTCAAATTATTTGTAAAACTACTTCATAGCACAATTTCAAATTGCACTACCCTCATGAACATCAATGGAAATTGCGCTAAGTGTGCCGTCCGGCATAAAGCCCCGCAATATACCAGGCAAGCAGAAAAGCAATTTGGAATTGCTCTTTCATATGTAGTTATTTTTTCCTTCCATTTGAGTTTTTTTTTTTTTTTTTGTGATTAACATACTTAATTTTTGCCCAAGATTAATGTCATCGACACTTGGTTTTGAATTATCCCTACTTTTTTAGTTCTGATGATCGTTCAACTCACTTTTAAATAGTTGAGATTATCACTGCACCATCTCCTATTCCCCTTCCACTTTGGATGGTCTGTGAAAGAAATATCGAACTAACCTAGGGAAGGCAAAAGGCCATACTAAGCATATTTTCAAA